>SKCR01032594.1:0-32157 GCA_019454045.1 Zanthoxylum bungeanum | reverse complement strand
AGTTAATAATTCAGAATATTTAATTAAGAGTTTAATTAATATTTCGGGATAATTGGAGCTCGGAACCGTAGGTCCATTTGGACCCCGTGCTAGCTCGATAGACTATAGTAAATTAAATATAATTTGACAGTCCAATTATATACTCACACATATATATATTATTGATAGGATTAATAATATATTTTTCACACATATAACTTTATATTATATTTAATATGAGGTTTTTATGAAATAAATGATTATAAGATAATCATTTAATTTAATGTAAATATTAAAGTGTTTAATATGCCACTTTAGGAAATAAAGGATTTTAAAAATCAATTTTCATAAATAATAATTACATCTTCTTGTTTAGTAACATCTTTATATTTGTCCCCAAAAGTGTGGCCTGTTGGTGTAGGGCTCAAGATCTCACCTTGAGGTCTTGGGTTCGAATCCAGGGAGTGCGTTTCTTGTAAGAGCCTAGGACAGTCGGGGGTTTCACTTGTCCTGCTTAAGCCCGGAAGGGGTGATTTGGTGGTGGGGTTTCTAACGATTCCAAAAAAAAAACATCTTTATGTCATTATGATGACATTTATCAAATGAATATATGTTACAAAATTGTAGAGGGTGGCCGAATTTTGGGAGCTAAAAAGGCTTAGGATTTTATTAATTTTTGACAACATTAACCCCAAGTATAAAAAGGAAAAAAATAAGTTTTTTTCTTGATACAAGTCATTCCAAATCCTAGCCACCTTCTTGTTCGAACTTTTCTCTCAAGTGATGAAAGAAAAAGAGAAATAACAAAAACAAAACAAAAATTATGGTGTGATATTTTTTCTCTAAAGTGTTTAGAGATTAGATTGTGAGTCAAACCCACTTTTGTCTTTGTTGGTTGCGAGACATAACACGGAAGGACATTCGAAGTCAGAACAAAAATCATCTTCTTCTTCCTTTTACATACACACTGCAGTGAGCAGAAAATCTGCTCACTGCCGCATATTGATATATATTTTGGGACTCGGTATGTTTCGCGTTTAATCTAGAAAAATTTGGTAATACAAATGAGTAATTCAAGGGAGTTGTAGGTCTGTTTTGGTGAGAAAAATCAGACCTAAAACACTGTTACATCACACGTAAATTATGAGCTGTTTTGAGTGAGTTGTGCACGCGTTTTGGGTGTAAAACAAATCAGGTCTAAGCTGTTATTTGATGGACACTAAAAAGTGTACATTTAATACAGAAAAGGTAATCATTTTACAATTATAATTTCATTAATCCATTAATTTAGCACATTTGTGAAATAATAATGAAATTTATATTTTATATATTTTTATTGTGATTTTTATTTCTTATGTAGGTGAAATAATATTTTGGATGCATAACAAGAAAAATGGACTTGATATTTGGATTTTGGAGGCCAGAAACTTAAAATGGCGTTCTAACAGTGTACAATTTCGAAAATTCCAACTTTGCGCAATTTTCGTATTTTGACCATAACATTTTACTCTGTTATCGGATTGCGACGATTCTAGTTCCACATAAAAGAAGACTCAAATATATATAACTTTATTGTTTACAAGATTTTCTAATTCTGAATTTTTCAAGGCCGAAATTGATGAAAAATTCAAAGTCTGTTATATATAATTATTAAAGACAAATAAAAACAAAACAAAAAATTGAAAATGTGGGGAAATGACAAACCATCTTCATTCCCACCAATTGAAAAGGTGGGCTCAGCACACTCCATGAAAATATATATTAATCTTATTTACTCTAAAGACTAATATTTAATTTAAATTTGATTAATTATTGACAAAATTTGATACCGCCTATATGGCTGGTTTTATTTATTTGGCATAATTGAGTATCTAACTGGACTTGTTATAGACAAATGTTATCACCGCCTTTATGGCTGGTTTTATTTATTTTGACATAATTAATTCCTGAAATAAATTAACTGGGTAATAATGACAATTTATATATTATAAAAAGTAAGATTTATAAATTTGAAATATTAAAAGTGGATTCTCTAACCCCCAGTATTTTATTTTATTGTTACAATTTAATTTAAAATTTTCAATCACTTTAAATAATTCACTCTTTTTATTCACTCAAATTATTATTTTATTTTACTAAATCTATTTTATGTGGATTAACCCCGGACTTACCTGATTATTTTATTACTTCGACACTCTTATACTTTGGAGTAAAGAACCACTTTGTGAGTGTGTCAAGTTTTTGACGCTGTTATCGGGGAGTATAATTTAGTAGATATAATAATAATTTAACATCTTTATATTTTTTCTTCTTCTTTTCTTTTCTTTTTATTTTATTAATTTTTCATTTTTTATTTTGTATTTCATCCAAGATGTCCTGATTGATCCTAAATGAATCCTGAACCCAGACATCCCACATATAGACAAACCATGTACTTAATTCTTCAAGGTTACAGGAGACAGAAAAATCAATTAAAATAGAGCTTGTATTTTGCCAAAGAATTTATTGAACCATCCTTATCTAGAGATTCTTCCATAATTTTTTAGGAGAACATAATTCGAGAGATTGAGATAGTTGAATGAGAAATTCAATTGAGATCTGAATTGACAAGAATCAAATGACGTTTTGAGATCTAATCACTACATTTGTATTTTCTTTCTTTGTTTTTCTTTTCTTTTGTCATTTATTTTTATTTTTATTTTTCTTTTTTCTTTTCCCACTTGTTTATTATTATTTTTTCTTTTTGTAAGTATTGCATTTGCATATTTTAATTTTATCATATAGTCTGCTTTTAGGTTGTATAAGACATTGGTCTCGATCATCTAGCGGTAGATTAAATAGAGAGTCTCCATCACCTTCATCTTCAGTCAAAATTGCCGAGAACCAAAATGAAACTCCAATTGATCATATAAAATGTGAGTCTCAGCATGGCATTCTTAATCATCCTATGACACTAAGAGAATTCATGAATCCCTCTATAACATGATCACCATCTTACATTGATTTCCTCCAGATGCATCACGTTTCAATTTTAAACCAGGTATCATCTAATTTTTACCCACATTCCACGGTCTTGAATCAAAAAATCTTTATCAGCACTTAAGGGAATTCGAAGAGGTGTGTAACACTTGCACAAACTAAAATTGCAGCATGAATATAATTCGACTTAAGTTTTTTCCATTTTCTTTAAAGGATAAAGCTAAAATTTGGCTACAGAACCTTATGTCAGGATCCATCAGAACATGGGATGATTTGCAAGAGCAATTTCTGAAAATAATTATTTCTTTCTCATATGACAAACTCCTTTAAGAGGAGAATCGTAACTTTCACACAAGAGTCGGGGAAACACTTTACCAATGTTGGGAGAGATTTAAAGAAATGTTAAATGTTTGTTCACATCACGGGTTTGAAACATGGAGGCTAGTTTCTTAATTCTACGAGGGTTTAACATCTCAATGTAGTCAAATAGTGGAAATGATGTGTAATGGTGAGTTTAGGGACAAAAATCCCGAAGATGCACTAGATTACCTAGAATATATAGTAGAGAATGCACAATAACGGGACACAGTGGGTAGGGTTACAGTCACAATATGACCGAGGTCACAAATATGATTGTGCTCAATGTGTTTGAGGGTCAATAATGTGATTGAGTTCACAAGTGTGACTGAAGGTCGACAATATGCTTGAGGTCACAAGTATGATTGTGCTTAATGTGACTGAGAATCGGTAATGTAACTATTGTTACAATTGTGACTGCGTTCAATATGAATAAGGTTTGGCAATGTGATTGAGGTCTCAAATGTGACTGAGACACAACCATGACTAACTTGTTAGTTACCCAACTAATAATCACATTGTGACTTTGGGTAAATATATGACTATGACTCAGTTTTTTATGACATAATTAAAATATTATTGTGACTGTTCTCAATGTGATTGAAGGTCAGCAATATAGCTGAGGGTCGATAATGTGATTGAAGGTAAGTAATGCGACTAAGGCACACATAATGTCACTTTTAGTCATCAACAAGACAGAGGTAAAAATGTGATTATAACAAAGGTCAATGTAAAGTATGTGCAAAGCAATTTCGACCTTATCTGAATTTGAGAGAGGTTTGTTGATGAAAGTTGTATGTATGAATGTTAAGTGTATGTGTATTTTTACATATTATGATTTGAATGCGGATGAAAGAGATATGAGTGTTTGAAAATGTCTTTGATTTGGAGTGATTTCGACCTTACGTAAGTTTGAATTATGAGAGGTTTGTTGATGATGTTGTAAGTAAGAATGCTAAGTGTGTGTGTATTTTTACATATTATGATTTGAAGTATGGATGAAAGAGATATGAGTGTTTGAAAATGTCTCTGATTTGGAGTTAATTTCGACCTTACGTAAGTTTGAATTATGAGAGGTTTGTTGATGATGTTGTAAGTAAGAATGCTAAGTGTGTGTGTATTTTTACATATTATGATTTGAAGTATGGATGAAAGAGATATGAGTGTTTAAAAATGGGTAATTTGAAATTACTATTCTCTTATAAATATAAGGGAAATTTTTTTTTTATATTTTTTCGTCGAAACATATTGACAATGGGTCTTATTTTAAAACTTATGACTTATAAATCATAATATGTAATTTTTTAATGAAATACTTTATATTTTTAAAGATATTTACGTTTAAAGATAAAGTGATAAAAAAAGTTTTTTTTTAACACACATACCATTTAATTTTTTTTATTAATTCCTTGTACTTTTTGGTAATTTTATATCCATATGACTAAATGAAAAGTTTTAAGTTTACCTTGAGTTAAATACTAAAAATTATATCCTAATTGGGTTTTTTTTTTTTTTTTTTTAAAAAAAAAACCAAATTTTTAAGGTCTAATTTGAAATATCATTACAAATATTTTATAAATTTTATTTATTTATTATTTAAGTATTAAAATAGTTTTAAAAAATACAATATTCTTAAGGCTGAGTCCAGCCCAGCCTTAAGAAAATTGATTTTATAAATCCTGGAGTCCGGTGTAAAGAAAATTGATTTGGAGGAAACCCCCCAGTCCCTCTCTTTCACCGAAAATTATATTATATGCCGGGTATATATGTCATCTCTCTTACAGCAGGTGAGCCCCACACTGTGTGGGGCCCCTCTGCTGTGAGAGAGATGGCATATACACCGGCACATGATATACTACCTCCTCTTTCACAGTCTCGATTTCAGAAAACAAACAAAAGTAGAAAAAAATAAAATAAAACATGGCGTTGAGAGCTCCACCAATCTCAGGGCTCAGTTTGGCTTCTTCTTCCTCTTTTTCTGCAAATAGACCATGCATGTTCATGGTACCGCCGCACAAATCTTCTTCCTTGGCAATGTTCTAGAACCAGAGAGGATGGAACAATATTTTGGCATGGCTTCATGTGATGTCATGTACAGGTTTCAGATGGCACATGTCTTTATCTTCAACTCAAGAGTGTAGGGATTGTCACCTTTGCAAGTTCTTGCTTTTCACCAAAAAACCAAAAGAAGTAAAAATTATTATTGGTATTTACTGTAATATGTCTATATGTTGTTAATCTATCATTTTGTAGGATCATAACAGAATCACCCACTATGAACTTTGTTTTGCTTGGGGTTACACTTGGCATACTTTTCCTTTGGTTGATTTAGTTAATTTCTTTTAGGAATCTGTTAACTGCTGTGAATGTCCAGCTGATCTGATTTTAGTATCACATAGATTTGTATCCTTCTTTAACAGCTTCTGGAGAGAAAGATACAGGAAGCTAATTTGAAAAAAGATGCCCTTCAAGCACGTGCGGTTGCTGCAAAGTTTGTCTAAAAAAACTTGATAATTCTGTCTTTATTTGTTTTTTCTTCTTGCTGAAAAAGTTGGATCATCTCATTATTGTCCTATATATATGGCTTCTTCTTCCCTGGTGGATACTCTTTACATTTTTACAGTTTAAAATGCTGGAGGCTTGTTCTGTGGAAAATGAATTTACTGAGTTAAAGAGAGAGGTTTCTATGAGCTCCAAGTCCAAGGAATCTCTATTTTCCACAAAAAACCAAAACCAAGGTATTCCTTTTTCTTTTAAAAGTCAAATTTAAGGGTCTTGTTTCAGTTCATTTTGTCATTGAAATAAGGGTTATTATCATTTGTCTACTTTAAAAATTAGAAAATAATAAATAGATACAAAAAATTATTGGGGTGTAATATTTTATTTTTATATTTTTACAAAATCTTGTATTTTACTATAAAACCTTACATTTTACTATATTTTAAGGTTTTGTAAAGATATAGTAATAAAATATAAGGTGTTATAATAAAATATAAAATTTTATAAAAATATAATATTAAAATATTATATCTCGATATTTATTATTCATTTATTATTTTTCTCAATTTCTGATAAAGACATAAAATCACTTTTTTTTTTTCCGTTTTTTTCCTCTTGGGACTAAACAGATTGGAGAACTTCCTCCGGGGAGAAATGTTACCTTCATGAGGCAGACGATATGTCGGCCGATTAGGGTTAGTGTTACTCTTATGTCGTGCTTTCAAAATCAATAGTGCAGGTTTTCTATAATAATTGAGATTTTTATATCGTTCTAGGTATAACTTCAGAATAGTTATAAAAATTGAATAAATTTGTCTAGTTATGGATGTAATGTTTGATGAATTTACTTTGTAGGTTGATTAACAAAATTTGGTCCTAATTAATTTATGATGAGGGCACCACAAAAACAAGTATGAGATAAGTCCCCAGGAGCAAAAAGAAGTGTAGAAACTCATCAATGAAGAATCTCATCTGAGCAAACTCCATACAAAAATTCAACATATATAGCTATTATTTTTCGAACTCAGTGTTCAAATGGCTAATAAATTTTGAGATTTGGAATCAACAACCATGTCATTGGCGAAAGCTTAAATTGATGAACCATCTAGCAAAGCAAGCAACAATTTCATGTGACAACAAATGCTGGCTTATCCTTTAACATGAAACTTAGACAAATTGAACTAATCACACTGTAATGGCTGATCAAAGAAAAGAAAAACGAAAGAAAAAAACAAAGAAGACAGACAATTTGTAATAGCTATACTGTAAAAATATGACATTCTTTTCATATAACTATTTATAAATATCAACAAATTGCTGCTGCAACTCTGTTTGTTTTCTCATAATACTTGTATATTTAAACACAATATGACAATACAACAACAAAGACAATCCCCCCCATTTACATAAAACCATATAATTATATTCATATGGTATGAAAAACAACAAACAACGGATATTTCTAATGAATAGCCAAACCAACCCTGACCAGTTGCCCATCTCATCCTTTGAAAACGTAAGATCAAAAGCCCCAAGTTGATTGACCTATCTTGGACCTTGGATATCTTCTCTGCCTTTGGAATCTACGAATCAGCCCTTAGCATGCCTTTCTGGCCAATCTCATGCCCAAGATTGATGAACTGATCCTGAAATTAAAAGTGAATTTTTTTAGCAATTTGTCAGATACCCAGAACAGATAACATGAGAAATTTTAGAGTACTTGTCACTCAATATAAAAGGTCATTGTTAACTGGCATGCAATGTAACAATACATTAATGGATCTTTTCCAACCAAGAAGCACGATACAAATATTCAGCATATAAACTCAGAATTATTGCATCGTCAAACAATTGCTGATACTCAAAGTGCAATCGCTAGAAACATATAGATAACAGCATGATACTTGAGTTGTTGCCAAATATTATTAAGCTATCATAACCATTAGAGGACCAGAAGAACAAATAAAAAGATATCTAATCAAACAAGAATGAACCTCTATCGTATAAACTCAACAAATAAAAAGATATCTAATCGAACAAGAATGAACCTCTATCGTAAAAACTCAACAAATAAAAAGATATATATTCAAAAAGGAATGAACCTCTATCGTATAAACTCAACTAATAGAATTATCAACCCAAGAGTTGGGTTGGTTCTATAAATTACTAGTCATAACTTTTGAATCCAATATCAAATTGAGAAAATATTACAACACTTGCAATGCAAAACTTCACATAATTTTTTGAAGGTTCCCCGGCACATACTAACTATACAAATGCAAATTATGTTTCCACTCTCAATATCATCTATGCAAAACACAATGAAGTTATATAAACATTAGCATTTTCTATTCAGCAACCAACACAATTCTTATAACGGTGCATTGAATATTGACATAAAACAACAAATAAATTTCAGAGAGATTTCAATTTAATAAATCTCAAATCAATTTTGTCAATCTCCTCTACGGTTTGTCTAAAATACTGGTATATCCCATTAGTTTCAAACTTCAGAGGCCTCAACATTCTAGAATTACACCCAAAACCTTCTTTAACATTTTCTCCCCCAATGAATGGTCATTGACATAAAATTAAACAAACGGGGCCTTGGGGTATTTTGGGGATTGGAATGCTGTGGCATTTTATCCGTAGTCGCTCTGAAATGGAATGAGTAGCTGTCAAGTGTAAGCCAGCAGGTGAATAGTAAACATTAACAGCAAAGTAAAAGCTTTCAAAGTTGAGCTGAAGCACAAAAATTACAAACTTACCTTCAATTTAGGACAGTGCTCAATGTAATCAACAAAATTATCACCAAAGTTCCACTTCAACGTTCAATCAAAACAATCTAATCAACCACTAATCTCCTAAATTTACAATAAAAAAAAATGAAATCATGAAATTAACATATTTCACACCAACCCATTTCCACAAACACATAAATTCATCACTCAAATTATTAATTTGAAAAAAGAAAAAGGAAAAGAAAAAGAAACTACCTGAAAACCATGTGATGAATGATCATCAGGATCAGCGGCAGTGCAATCACGAGGGTTCTCGAAAAGAGAAAGCGAGAACTGCTTATCAACAACACCAACATCAAAATAAATCAACCCAGAACTGGGATCATCAACGCTTATGCATTTAACGGGGAACCATAAGAACAGTTCCTGCTGCGACACACCGGATAATTCCCCGATCTTGCCCATAGACAAATACCCAGAAATGTTCAAGTCGTAATGAAGCTGGTTCTCGAACTTGGCGTTGCACGGCTTCGTTAAGTTGATTTGGAAGAATCCCGAGGTGGGGTCCACCGAATATTCCGTTATGCCCTTCGGCAGAATCCCCATCGGCAACCCGTGATCCTTTAAATGATCGTATATTGAAGCTTTTGCTTCGATTCTGCAAAAACCGACCCACAAAATCGCCCATATAATTATTCCACGATTCATTTTTTTTTTTTATTCTGTGGATTCGATTTGTTTGAGGTTGAATTGAAAATGGCTGCTGCGTGTTGTGACCACAGCGTGGAAACAAATGCACTGAAGTTAATATTACAAAATGACCCCTTTTATTTAGATTAAATAAAATTAGTTCAGATACTTTTAAGCTGTGACAGATACCCCTAAACTTTGGAAAATACATTTGGGACTGGGGATATAAAATACGTATGTATTTTCTATAAGTTTTGTGATGGTGGAAAAAAATGCCCAAATTTTCCATAAAAATAAATATTAATTTATCATAGAATAATTTAATCCTCAGTCATTTACTTTGAGTAGGCAAGGCCAAAATAAATTAAAAGTTAAATAATTAAACAATTAAACAATTTTTATTATGGTTGCTACTTTAATTATTATGATCCCTTACACCAATCTGATAACCATGTACTAATAATATAAAAATAAATATTTTTATCCTCATTTACTTGAGAAATGAGGGAAACTATATGTTTGTCCTGATTTACTTGAATGAATAATCATTTGATTACAGGTTAATTTGGGATTGTTATTGCTTATAAAATAGGGTATTATCATTTAATTGTGAAATAATAAATGTGTACAAAATATTAGAATATAATATTTTATTATTTTATCTTACCGGTTAATTTGGGAAAGTTATTGCTACTTTAATTATTATGATCCCCGCTGACTCAATGATGAACAAACAAGATCCTTACAAATTTTCCGACCGACCCGACCCAATTAGATCCGCACGGGTTTCAAAAAATTAATAATTTTTCAGATTAATCTGACTCGATTATATTTCAAAATAATTAATTCATTAAAAAAAATTATTTTTTTGACCGACCCGATCGGGTTTCACATTTCGAGTTTGGGTTTCCCGGTTTGGGTTTCCCGACCCGCGTGACCCGAACTGATCGAATCTCTCAAAATTTAAAAAAACTCGACCCGACCAGACTTGTGAACACCCCCAACTCTTACCATCCAACAGCAGATCATCGAAAACAAATCTAGTCTTCACATAGCATATTTTTGCAAAATAGATTCATTTGGGGAGAGTTTAAAAATATAATTTATCCGATTGATACAAATAGATTTAATCAAACAGAAATACTGAATAATATCTGACAAAGATCTTCACATCATCTTCAACATACCCACGGTCCTCGCCTCACATTCACATACCTCATAAACACCATTGCTTGTTTAAATTACCAAAACACATACCTCATAAACACCATTCAAGAAAATCTTAGAACAGCCAACTCCACTAAAATATCAGGCCAAAAAAACACACACAAGAACATTCTCGTCCTACATTAGTTCACTGACCTAAACGAGAACGCAGATTTCTGAACGTCTCTCAAACATGGCCTTCTAGTACCGATCATGACGCCTGACAAAAGATGAGAAAGAGAACAATTAATATGGGAATCAAGATATATATATTCAAGCGCATACGCAATGGACACCCAAGCATGAACAGAATTGGTCCAAGTCGTCATACCAAATAACTCCTGGTTGATCATATTTTGTTTTCTAATGACAAAAATATAGCTACTAGTAACATAGTAAGACTCATGAAGAGCCACATTTGGCTATACGTCATTATAGGGGGAACCTCTACTATGGCATTCAGGCAAGTAACAGCTAAAAAAGGATCGAAAAACTATCACAAAAACTAAAACGAAAAAGAAATGTCAAACGCCAAGCTGCACAAAGTAGATAAAAATTAAATTATGAAGAAAAAAATAAACCTGTGGCGATCATAATCCCTTGAACGTTCCCTTGACCGAGAGCGTGACCTGTGGTGACTTCTTGAATCATAACTACGGTGGCGATCAGAATCCCTATCACGCTCTCGATCATATCTGCGATCTCGATCATAGTACCTGTCACGATCCCGACTACTACGATTATAATCCCTTCCCCGGTCACGGCTATCCCCTCGATCACGATCTCGACTTGCTTCCCTCTCACGATCCCTACTATGTTCTCTGTCCCGATCCCTACTTCGCTCTTTTGACCTATAAGGCACAAGAAAAAGGGAAAAAGATTATTGATGATAATCTTAATAATAAATAAATGGATACCCAAAAAAGGCCATAAGTTACCTTCTATCATCACTAACATCTTTTTGTTGCTTGTTTCTCTCCTCCTGAAAAACATTTCCAACAAAATACCACTAAAAAACCGTTCTTCGTGACATGAAATACCACTTGTTTTAAGTTAGCTATGATGGCATCTCATAAGTAAAATCAATCGAGCTTTTCAAGAAACACAATGAGTAATAAAAAAAACTATTTAAGGGCATAAACTATGTTTCTGTTTCCTATAAAAAAAATAGAAGTAAAACAAAATAAAAGGAAAGTCAAAAACTATTGAACTTAATGAGTTTTAGTAGTATCAAGAGCACCCCAGTTGGTAGTGGAAAGTCAAAAGATATTGAACTTAATGAGTTTAAGTAGTATCAAGAGCAACAAGGTTGGTAGTGCTCTAGGCATACAATCAACACATAATAAATATCCTTAACATATATAAGCACTTAACCAACCACTACAATAAACCATATTTGTCCAGAGACATACATATACACACACAGAGTACATATCAGCAACAGCAAGACCTCAACAGCACTGGCTTATATCCATACATCAACTGAACCATATTCCAGCATTTTAATCACTATGCTCATCAATTTTTTTAATTTAAAAAAATGCATTTGCTGCCACCGGCAAGTGGCAACACCAGAATTTCAATGATGATATGAAACCGACATACTAAGTACCAAAGCATTCCACTAGCACCATTAGAAATTATTTGTTCTCACTATTAACATTGTAGTATTCTCAGCAATTCAAACTACACATGACTAAATAAATGGCATACGTGTGTAATCAAACAGTAAAAAAATAGAAGATTTATAGTCATTGGGATCCATTTTGGGAAGCACTAAAATCTAAAGCTTCTCGTATGCCTTCATGACCACCTAGAGAACAAAATATCTCCTACTTTGAGAAATTTAGGTGAGTTTGGCATTCATCTCGAACTGGTGCTTTGCTTTTAAAACTATTTTGAACAACACAAGATTCAAAAATTGTGTTTGGGAATGATTTCAGAACAGTCTTCTATAACTGAAAACAGTAAAAAGTGCAAGGCATTATTTCTAAAAATGAGTAAGATGGTAGCATTACGATAAAACTGATCTCGCATCTATTTCTGAATACCTTAACAGAAATACATGAAAACATCATATTATCAATTGTAACTTCCAAGTTATAAATTTTGTGACAAGATTTTGTTTTCAAAAATGTATTTATCAAAACAACTTACAAACTGCATCCATTTTTAGAAGGAAAACTATTCACAGAAACAGATCCAAACAGCCACCTATATTTTCCAAAACCAAAAACGAGCTGTATTTTCTTGATAATATAGAAAATGAAACCTAAAACAATGTTATTAATTGAGCAGTAATCAACATCAAGACAATGTGTGATGTATGCAAATGTAGACGCTAAGTTCCAACTCATAATTCACAGAAATTTCAAAAATAAAAAATAAAAACTCTAAATCCACAGCCATAAGGGGGGCAAGAATTGCACCTACCAGGTACATGCAGAAAGAAACAATACACATTTTGGTACATTTTATATTGCACAACCAATGGTTCGCTCATTACGGTCACAGCTTTTGTAAATAAGGCGTCCCATTTTGAAGTTTGAACATTGCATTAAGCATCCCCCTTTCCTTTTTTTCCACATCTACCATATCCACAAGTGTTGTTGCTCATGTCTTTAATTGCCAAACATTACTTCCAAATATCAGGATTTACATTCAGCACATTCTGATTTACTAGACCACATAATAAATCTTTGTCCTGTACGTACCAATTGTATATATTGCAGTTATAGAAAAGAGTAGTCACTTCAGAGTCTAATATCTATATTATACTCGAACGAGATGATGGGCACCAGGAGCTGCATAATGGGCTGGATCCAGAACTGACTGCCAACAATGAGTTGTGTAACAGGCCAGGTCCAGAGCTACCAGAGCTGACTGTCAACAATGATCAACATGCTTCAGCTCTAAAACATAAGAGGCCACCAATTCAGTTTGTATATAGGAGAAGGGTAAGGAGACACGTGAAGAGAAGGATTGATGACAGCTGGGCAAATGAGAATGAAGGGGCTGATGTGGCCAAGTTAATTACGCAAGATATGGTTATGTAGAGCATAATCATTAGGGATGGAAAAATCGTTTTGTTTTGATTTGGTTAATGTTTGTTAGGGAAAATCTGGGCAGCACCACAGGAAGGGCTGCTTGTTGGATTTCTTGTTATTTCCTTTCTTGTTATTTACTCAAGGAACGTTTGTAAATATTGGAGACTGCATTAATGAAATAGAAATGAAGCTGTTCTGTTCCATTGTTTAATATTCTGTGTTTTACAATGACAAAGATGTATCACAAGATTGGAAAAGGTAACAATTATCATTCTCTGAAGTTGGAAAAACTTACAGATGATACCCTAACTGAGAATCTCTACAGGAACGTAAAAAAATTATACCAGCGCCTGAACCATATTCAAAATACCGACTTAAGGACATCCAAGAGACGTGAAAGATGTACGAGTTTTTTTTTTTGAAAATAATAACACTAAGCATATTGCCACTAATTAGAGTTTTGTGCAATATGCAGAAAACCATTTAAATATAGCAATCTTCATAATTAAATGAAAAGAATAGGAAACAAGAAATCGTCAGCAGCAGTTAAGTCCTAAGAAAACTAATTTGCTGATTACCATCTTATTCTCAAATATTGCTCATATGAGCCTCTTCATCCTATTTAATACGTAAACAAAAACAAAATTTAATAAAATAGATTCATTTTACATGATCTGAACTTGAATATTTGTAAAATAAGAATAGCATAAAGCAAGAAAAGGACTGTAATCTACCAATACTCAGTAGCCAGTGGTTCAAGATTAATCACGTGGATTTGTGGACGACAAAGAACCATTGCACTTGATAAGCCGCATAAATAAAGGAAAACTATGCAGAAATTAGTTTTTAAGGGGAAATCAGCATGCTCAAATGGGACTACCAAAACAGTGGCACAGAGGAATCAAATCATGAAATTTACCTGAAGCTCTGCTAATTTATCACGGATCTGCATGTAGCCTAGATGAAGCTTCCCTCCAAAATGATCTGCTAAGCGACGATCACTGAAAGTAACAAGATGTATTAAAAGCTTCACTCAAAATACCCATAACTTTTCACAGATAAGAGACTAGCATAGTACAGTTTTCCGATATACTTCTATCCAACAATAGCATTCTACAAGAATATAAAACAGAAAATAACGCACATTCTTTTAGCTGCAAAAGTTATCCTCGTAAAACTGGGCCCAAAAGCCTGCTGGTGACAAGGAGGTATAATAGTTGGATCAAAAGCTGAAGCACTTGAAACCCCAAATACTAATTCTTCATAGCCCTTAGAAACTAAGAAACCAAAATTTGGTTTCCAAAAACAAGAAAAATATCTTACCTGTCATAAACACTTAAAAATGCCCCACAAATGTCACAGACACGTAGCTTCTGATCAGTCTGAAAGAACATTGAAATAAAAAAGAATTAACATAAGCAGCTTTTGTACTATAAAATTTTTCAGGACAATCTATAGAGCATGCCATGCAGTATGGAAATACTCTTGACTACTTTGTTAAATAGACATCCAAGAAATGAGTCAGAAACATATCTACAACGTAAGACAAGAACTTCAGATGTCAATATATTTTGTCTTCCATCCAGATGAGTTTATAACTCAGATAACAATAAAACCACAAAAATGGGGAGCATCGTAGAACAACCCAAGTAGCCAGTTTCAATGTTTAAACATGACATTCTAGTCTCATTTTTTATACCTAATGCGCAATGTTATGTTCCTATGAAGAGTTCATAAGAAATCAAAAGAAACACGCACTTAGTTTTAGAGTTGATGCACGTATAAATGTATTCCTCTCAGGTCCTTGTATGATTTTGCTTTATTTCTTTAAATTGTTTACTATGGCTTTATGACCCCAACGCATACATATATAAATGCATATACAACCAGAAATGGACTTACAATGCGCACATCTGCAGCAGTGTACTTGGAGGAATCTAGAACAGGCTCTTGTCTGGCAGGCAGCTGAACCGAGAAGGGAAAGAACAGTTATATCAAATAATATTGGAAACCAAAAAGAAATAAATACAATGGATGAATAAAAGACTATGAATCATAGATTAAAACCTTCTTAAGTGCTTCAGCCTCTTCCAATGCTTTTTGTGCTTCATCTATCATTCCTTGCTCACCTGACCAATGTACAAGAACTTTAAGAACTACGCCTAAAAACTTCCCGGCAACGCAACTAATGAATCATCCAGCTAAGAAATTATGTTCATTCAGATTTGCATAATTGATAATAAATATCAAAAGCATGAAAGTTCAATTCTAAGAAACTGTCATGCATGCAAACTAGCTTGCACTGTGAAGTCAGTTCTCAACAGCATTAACCAACTAGAGAATTGCAACCATTCCATCAGCAAAGCAAGCATAGAACATGTAAACTAGTTTATTTAATTTAAATTTGCAAGTCAGTCAATCCAAAATCCAAATCACAATGCAATAAGTCTGTGTAACCAACGACATACCAAGATCCTCTGCCTTCTTCAGTTTTTCATTTATCATTTCCTGAGTACGAGCATCAGGTTCAGGAATAGGCAAGGGTGCCAATGGTGGTGGGTTTGGCAGGGGTTGAGGCAAAGATGCTCTATCTTTGTTGAAGGCATCCAAAAGGAGAATCGACTGTTGAAACATGCAGAATGTCAAAGGTATAAAAGTCAAAATCGTATTCAGTAATTGGATTAGTGAAACATTTTACAGGTTCCACAACATATGATAATAGAATTAAACAAACAGCAGTTATGATGATGATGTAAATTTGTCTTTACTCTCAACAAGCCACATCATACCTGTTTGTCGGCTCTTTTTGTTCTGAGTTCTTCTACCACCTCCAGAGCTCGGATCTTAAGATCAGTCTTGCCTTCATAATCTGCAAATTTGAAGCTAACATCTCAGCATACACTAAAAACAAAACAAAACAAAACAAAATAAAAAGAAAGCAACCATATCCTGAGGAAATTGAAGAGCAATAAAGTGAACAAATGGTCCATCTCAACATTTTTACTCTGAAAATTTTTGATAAAGCCTAACCAAAGTGGCAAAGTGCACCATCTTGGACACAGTAACTATCAAAGCACATGCACGTTCCAAGAACCAGCTAATTGCAATTGAACTACACCTCAGACCCAATTATAAAATGGTAGTAAATATTTTTCAACTGAACAATTAATCAATTAGAAAAGTAGAAACAACATCAACAAAGGAAAATATTAAAGTAAACATAATAGACAATTGAACCAACAAACAAAAAACCTACAGATGGATTAGACGAAAATGGAGATAATATTTAAATAGAATAAAAGAAAACACAAAAAAACACAGATGGATAAGAAAAAACCCGCATCATGAAACAAAAGATGCATATTCTATTCCAATCAGCACAAAATATGAGATTTAAAAAACAATACATTAAAAAATAAAAATAATAATAATAATAATAAAAGACACCTACACAACTAGTCAGGCACAAGTCATATGTTAGTTCAAATATATGTTACCATATTGATCAGTTTCTTTCAACTTTTCCTTGATCTCCTTAGACAACTCAAGAATCTCCGGAGTCTGCAATATCAAGAAAGAAAATGATTTTTCAAACAAAAACAGTCACCTGAAGAAGATAAAAAATTACAGACTCAATAATTACCTGAGTCACCTCAGAGACTGATATAGCAATAGCAGCCTTTGCATCGTCATCTTCAAGACGTTTTAGAGCTCTACCAATTTTCCTATCACACTCAACAATGAGTCTATCGATAGCATCTTCTAATTCTCTGTCATAATTATCAGTGCCTTTTGCCTTAGCTTCTTCATATCTGCAAAGGGTTAAGGTATATGTAGAAATATTTGCCACAAACTAGTAATACCAGCCAATGTAATTCAATTTGGTATGGCTCTTGGAAGTAAAAAATCAACAACCACATCCTTAACAGCTTAACTTTCATTAGAAGAAATTTGGCTAATGAATTATTCAGAACTTTGCAAGATCACCTGAGTATTCAGTTCAAGGAGATAAGTGAGTTCCACAAGATGTATCCAATGTTTATGATAACAGCAATAATTACCTCACAACTCAAACAGGACTCAATTACTAAGAGAGATTCTAAATACGCATGCAACCTGGAAGGGTATGAATGACATGGACACCTTAGAGAAAAGATAACTATAATTACATTAAACAAGTATGCACAACTAACAATTCTAATTACCAATTAGGAAAAAATGAATGCATCTCAACACCCACTGGTCAACCGTCTACCTACTAAGCCAGCACATACTTTCTTATGGAACATGCATCTCAACACCCACTGGTACATCAATCAACTGTCTACCTACTGAAGCCAGCACATACTTTCTTATGGAACATAAAAGATAAACTAGAAATTACTATATCTAAAGGCTTATGTTCCAGTGTACAATTGCCGGTAACACTCCTGAGCGTCTCACTGAATGCTCTACGCATTCTTTTTTATATATTAAATTAAATCATTATTACCCAGGCTTATCCAGAAACATAACGTCAACATTTCAAGCTTTCAAGCTTTCTTCGTTGAAACCCTAAATGACTAGAAAGTGCGCATATATTTTTACTTCTTCAAAAACAAGAACAGTTCCAAGGAAACTATTTGGGAATTGGGACTGAGGAGGTGCTGTGATTTTCAATCCACATCTGCTGTCGAACCCAAATTACTAGCTTCCAATTAAAGGCCAGTGTTTACCAAACACTTCACATGTTATGCTTTTGAAGTTAGGCGGAAACACAACAGTTTCAAAAATAGCATATGACTAACCAGATTTCACTATAATTCTGTTAAATGAAAAAAAAAAAAAAAAAAAAAAAAAAAAGGGCATGCAAACATATAGCAGTATGAATGATACGCCGCCGTAAGAGGATACTCTTTCCGCAACTGCAATGCAAAGAATGAACCTTCGGACACGGCCCCATGTCCATTTCTGTCACAAAAAAAAAAAAAATTAAATAAATAAAAATAAAAATAGAAAAATTAGAGTTTAAAAAAATATAATTGATTAATGAAAAACAGAATAAATAAATAAATAAATAATGAATTACTGTTAATTGGAAGAGCTCGTGAGGGCAAAGTCCGGCCAAGAAGAGACGGCAAACATCGCGATCGTAGTGCTTGCGATTAACTTCGCGTACGTCGCCGTTTCGATTGGCTCCCATCAGGACGTCAAGTTGCTTCCTCATCGCGTCCATTTTGTCTGAGTGAGTGTGGAGACTCAGACCTAGGGTTTGTTTGATTTCGAGATTTTTGGAGTTAAACGACCGAAGTATGACGAAGATTTTGGGGGCATAAGTGTAATTTTGTCAGTAAGATCAGAGTTGATTTTTCAGGTTTATATATATGCCCTCAGAGGTTCATGTATTTGCAAGATAAGTTTCATGTATTTAATATTCTCTTCACTCTCGATTAGATCTATCCATTTGACTCAATAAATCTTCTATAAACGGAAATAATAATTATTCATGTAAAAAAATATAAAGATAAAAATAACGCACGGTTGGAATAATACCACTTCATACGGTGGATCTACGTAATAAAAAAAAAACATTAAAACAAAGGACTATGGATAAAGCCACTAGTTCGCTGAAATTTTTCGGAAAGGAAAAAAAAAAAGAGAAAAGAAAAGATATAGGATAATGGAAATAGAGAGCGTGCAAGTTTAAAATCTTTTGGAATAAAGTCCGAGAAATGGGTGAATGATTTTATTGAGGAATGTCTCTAAGGGGCGTAAGCACACAATCTTAATTGATTATTCTAGATAAAAAAAAATACATTACTCATAAGAGTCTTTTGATTATTTTATTTTTCTCTAGATTTAAACTTTGGGCTTATATAGTGGCGCGAGTAACCATCTGGTAACTGCTTGAACGATTGAGTTCCATTATCTTATAGCTCCCTACTGTTGGGGTTTTGGGCGGCAATTCGGGTAAACGCAGCGAACGCAGAAAATTAAAATTTTCCGATTTCAATAATTTTTCTTGGGTAACTCAATACTTAAAAACTGAAATTTTTACCCAAAAATCAGATTTTTCGTAAATTGTCGTTTAGCCCCTAAACTTTACATTTTAATCATTTTAGTCCTAAATTGTCAAATACAATTCTAATTGATTCCAAATCAATCCCAAAATAATTTATACATGTCTTATACATGAAAATATAATTTTCAAATCAAGAAAACAGATTTCCTTGATATTGCCGAGAGGTCCCCATATTTTCAAGAATTTACAATTTGGTCATTTTTGTTCAAAACATGTCAAGATCAAATCCAAAAATTCCCAAATTTAATATACATCATATATACATCAAATTACATCACATATATGAAAAGCCCCAAATTTGGAGTGGGTTATGAACCCTAATTTTACAATTTCAACAAATAACATCAAATTAATTAAATTTCACACTTTAATTCATTCTCACCACACCAAACAAGTATCACCATCATGAAATAACTCAAGAACAATTCTAGGTCATTTATGAGTGGCTAAGTAACTCTAGAATGGCAACAACATTATCAAATAATGAAAAGAATATTTAATTACACTTAATAAGCTTTTTTTTAAGTTCATACATGCTAACATCTTTCTATTAAGCTCCCAACCATCCAATATCAAGCACAAAAGAGTATGGAAAAATCTAAGCTACACATATTGAAGCTTAGTATAATAGAAACATTTTTCATAAAGGGGAAAGTGAGAAAAAACCTTACCAAATTTCCAAAAATCCAAGTTTTTTCTTCTTTCTTTCTCTTTTTCCTCTCAAACTCTTCTTTGTATTTGATTAGCTCTTAGATAATGAAACAAAAAAAAAATGAAAATAAAGATTATATATTTTCCACTCAATTGCCGAAATTGGGGGGAAAAAATATTGTCCATGTATTTCATTTTTATTTCAATTAATTAAAGGATAAGATTTAATAAATTTGTGGTATTAATTCATTAAACCATTAATGTATATCACAAATGTACCAATAAATCATTCCATTTAATCCAACCAAAATTGGCCATTTAATCCAATTAAATTTTACCAATTAACTTACTTTAATAAAGTAAAAGAATTTATCATTTAATTAATTTATTAATGAATAAAATAAATACTTTTGTAAATACTTATGTAAAATTTTATTATGTATTTCCCTGTAAATACTTTTGTATATATTTATTAATGAATAAAATAAACAGTTTCTATAATATGAATTCTTTTATTATGGTGGTAAAGACGTAAAAGACCATAGAGTGATTGGTTATGATACAGTTGCAAAAGCGTCGCAAATGACATTGAGCAGTATCATAACAGTATCATTCTTTAACTAATTATACCAAAAATGTATATCACAAATATTGGCCATGTATTTCATTTTTTATTTCAATTAATTAAAGGATAAGATTTAATAAATTTGTGGTATTAATTCATTAAACCATTTAATGTATATCACAAATGTACCAATTAAATCATTCCATTTAATCCAACCAAAATTGGCCATTTAATCCAATTAAATTTTACCAATTAACTTACTTTAATAAAGTAAAAGATATTTATCATTTAATTAATTTTATTAATGAATAGAATAAATACTTTTGTAAATACTTATGTAAATATTTTCTTATGTATTTCCCTGTAAATACTTTTGTATATATTTTATTAATGAATAAAATAAACAGTTTCTATAATATGAATTCTTTTATTATATGGTAAAGACGTAAAAGACCATAGAGTTATTGGTTATGATACAGTTGCAAAAGCGTCGCAAATGACATTGAGCAGTATCATAACAGTATCATTCTTTAACTGTTCCTGGTCAAGGTTTACAATTACTTGGTCAGTAAGTAAACCCACTGAGACCGGTACGTGTCGTATATTGGAATGTTGGATTCTAATGGTTTCTCAATGAACCATGAGTCTCGTGAGACTCATATAGACACGTAGGTGTTTATATCGGATAAATGTTGAACGAATCACTGAAGATTCTTAATAGATGGTACACCAACATCAATAAGAATCTTCTCGGGTTGAGTGAGCATAATGATCCTTCAACTTGAGATACCACTGTGGATATATGAGGTATCATCCACACTTTGATGGCAGTCACGTCACCGATCTATTTAGATCAGACATCCACTTGTTCGTTGAGTGTGGACTGATCCTCAGATATCATGTGCATATCAAGATATGATCCGTCAGTTATGTGTACAGAGCATAGGTATCCATTATGGAATTAACAATCTGTAAATCCATGGGCCCGTGGTACACTATAGAAATCAGTTCTAAGTGTTATTTTAAGAAATTGCTAATAGAATCGTCAACGAAATTATACTTATAGAGATTTGACGTTTATATCTATATCTCTTGGATAATCGGATACCTGTGACGAATGATTATACGTATGCAGTGACCTCGACCTGTATGGTTCAGAGATTTTATCTGTGTTCGTCATAATTTACAGGTGGGTAGATTATGGACACGAAATTGGATTTCGTGACGGATATGTCTGAACTTATAGAGTCTCACTAATGAGATATACTCGTATGGCCATTATGGAAACTTTTATAAATAATACTGATTATTTATAAGTCGTTTAACGGTTAAACGAAGATACATGCTTTTGAGATCTTATCGGCCATTTATTAAATGTTGAATTGTGATATTTGACATTTATTATTTTAATATATGTATTTTGATTATTTAAAGTAAATATAATACATATATTTGAGATATTTTATTTAATTATTTGATTATTTAAATGTTAAATAATTAAATTAATTAAATATTAATATCTCGTTACTTTATTAAGTAACTAAATGCTTAATTTAATTGATTTTCATGGCCAATTTTGATTGGTTTTAAATGCATGATTTAATTGGATAATTTGTGATAAACATCACATTTTTGATGTTTTATAACCACAAATTTCATTAAATCATTTTCCAATTTATTAAAACAAAAATTGAAAATACATGGCCTATATTTTTTCTTATTTTCAGTAATTGAAGAAAATATATAAGGCTGATTTCATTTTTGTTTACAATCAAGAACCCTAAAAAATCAAATACAAAAAGAGAAAGAGAGAAAAAGGAGAAAGGAAGAAAGAAAGCTTGGAAAATCAAGATTTTAGTAAGTGTTTTCTTACTTTTCCTTCATGAAAATTGTTCTATCATACTAAGCTTCAACATGTGTAGTTTAGTTTGTTCTCTACTCTTTTATGGATGTGATTTGATGATTGGGAACTTGGATGAAAGATGAAAGCATGTAAATTGATTTAGATTGCTTTAAATTGTTTATTAAGTATTTTTTTAACCATTTGATGGAAGTTGTCATTCTAGAGCTACTTAGCCACTCATGATTGACTTAGAATTTTTCTTGAGTTGTTTCATGATGGTGAGGCTTGTTTGGTGTTGTGAGAATTAATTAAAGTCTTGAATTTGATTAATTTGGTGTTAATTTTGTTATTTTGTGAAATTAATAATTAGGGTTTTTAACCTTCACAAAATTTGGGGCTTTTTATATATGTGATGATTTGATGTATATTAAATTTGGGAATTTTTGGATTTGATCTTGACATGTTTTGAACAAAAATGGCCAAATTGAAATTCTTGAAAGTTTAGGTGTGGAACACAGAAAATCTGGGGCGACGCATGCTGTCCCGGGCTCACGGCCCGGTTGGGAGTACGGAGTAGCCACGGGGACTAAACTGGAGAATAATGGAGTCGCCACCCGGTGTGAACCGGGAAAATGAGATTTAAGGCCGCACTCACCCCTCGCAAGGGAAGACCTAAAACCGTTGGGTTCGGAATGGTCTCTTACTTATGTCACTTGTAATGAAAGGATTTACATAATAATTTAATCAGGCTTAAGTAACACTTATTCCTAAGAATATCATGTTTCTATATTCACGGGTACAAAATAACACTTATACATACATTTCATATATATCTCATATCTAAGAACACATGCCTGAAAATACCTCAAAGTAACATTGAACATACAACTTCATTTAGCATATCATATTCATGAAAAACACAAGCATACATAATAACCACACAAGCATACATGTGAGCACTTTTCCAAGTGATACGTGGAATTGTATCCCAAGTACAGACCGCATTACCGTCCATTCGGAATCGGCTACGGAATTTATGTCTGGGTTTCCATCCGATATATCACAAGAAATAATACTCCAAAGTCATCATGGCATAGGTATATAAATCGTAATGCGTTAAATCAAGACTAAGGCAAACGACGCAACTAATAGAATAAACATGATTTTCATTATTATGTGCACAAAGATAAGAATGACTATGTGTGGTTCCATAAAAAATCACCTAAGAAATAATTATACATGGCATGTGATGAATATATCTCAGTTCAGTATGTTCGCGTTTGTGTAGCGTTCGTAAACGCGTTCGAACGGAAATGAAACAGAATACTCACGTTCGTATGGCGTTTGTTAACGCGTTCGAACGGAAATGAAACAGAATGCTCACATTCGTATGGCGTTTGTTAATGCGTTCGAACGGAAATGAAACAGAATGCTCACGTTCGTGTGGCGTTTGTTAACGCGTTCGAACGGAAATGAGACCTGATGCATGATAAGGCAAAATGTATGCGCGTTCGAGTTGCGTTCGTAAACGCGTTCGAACGGGAACAGACCTGATGCATGAATGGGATGCAATACGTAAACAACAAAATAGGGGGGGCGCGGCGAGAAGTACTGCCGTAAAGGTGGCCTTTTGGGGCTCTTGATCTCTCAAAGAGAAGACCTTTAGACCAACATACTAAGCCCATGCGCTCGATCGCATCGTACATACAAAAATAGAGCCAATCATATCGAAACCAAGTATGCCCGATTGAACACATCTTACATCCAATCCGGACACACATCAACCGGCGCGGCAAAGCATCGTGGTAAAGGGTTTTAAAACCTCCCCATAAGGGATCTTTCATTCCACTTAATAAGCTCATGCGCTTGATTGAACCATGCATAAAAAGATAAAGACAATAATATCAAACTAAGTATGCCGATTGAACGTATCTTGCATCCAACCGAACACACATCAACCGGCGCGGCGAAGTAGTGTCACAAAGGTGGCCTTTTCGGCTCTTCGTCTCTCAAATAGAGGACCTTTGGACTAACTCACTAAGCCCATGCGCTCGATTGAATCATGCATAAATAAACAACATACAGAATTCAAGTGACGAAAAATAAACAAACCAAAGCAACACAAGGCAAAAGATAGTGCTGTTTACTCAAGCGGTACGTGGAGTGTGTCCCGAGTACAGATCATATTACCGTCCATTCGGAATCGGCTATTAAATTTATGTCCGGGTTTCCATCCGATATACCGCGAGAGTTAACACATTTCTCATTCATCCAATACCACAACACTCATCATACATAAACAAGATTCAACGAATAAGTAAAATATAATCAAAATAAATAACAAAAATCACGTAGAGATGAGTGTGAAAAGTACCCTCAGGTCTAACCTTTTAAGCCGTCTCTCGGACTCGCGTTTCACGAAGATCGGAGGGGTAAAGCTCCGCAACTTTTATGGTTCACTAGTTCAGCGTCCTAGCTCACTGCTTTGCTGTTTTGCTTGCGGTTTGAACTCCGTTCTGCTCCTGTTCGGCCTCTGTCTTGCTGCTCACTGCTCGGGCCACCTGTTTTAACGTTTTCAATGAACTGTTCCAAGTTTGCGTGGGTTCTTAGTGCAGTTGTGTGTGATTATTTTTAAGATTATCTATGCAGTTTTTATGTTACTGTTTTTAAGGTTTTTAGGGACTGTTTTAAGAGGATTTTGGCTGCTGTTTTAAGGTGATTCAGGGGCTGTTTTGAGTGTTTGTTATGGGGTGTTTTAATGGTTGTAATGGCTGTATGGGGGGATGTGTTCTCGGTGAAGGAGGGGAGTGTTTTGATTTGGCTAAGGAAGGTTATTGCTTGTAGTGGATTCGGTTATGGTGGAGGATTGTTGCTTGTATTCGGCTATGATGGTTGTTGGTGCTCTTGTTGTCTCGGCTATGGAGGAGATGGTTAGGGCTCTTTGTTCTCTTTTTTGTGTATATGTGAAGTGTCTTGGGCGTGTATTAGAGAGAGTTGGGCGTGAATTCTATGTGTGTCCCGGAGAGGATGGCTTTAGTTAGGGGTTGTTTATATAGAAGAGAGCTAGGGTTTGCCCTTGTCTCACAAGGAAGAGATCTAGTTTCTAAATTAGGAGTCCTAAGGATGGTATATACAAGATTGAGGGGGGACAAAATATTTTAAATTAGGAAGTCAACTATTTTAAATTGGTAAATGTCTTATTAGATTAGGAAGTCAAATATTTGATTGGTTTTAATTGGTTAAGATTGATTTTAATTAGGCATATCTTCTTTTTAATTTTAGTTTAATTTTGGTAAATGTTTTATTTAATTGGTAAATGGTTTAAATATTTTATTTAATGTTAATATTTAAATTAATATTTATTTATTTAATTTGGGATGTGTTTTATGGGCTTGGGGGGGCTAAATGGGCTGGGGTGTGAGGCTAGCAGCAAAACAGAATTACCGACACCGTTCGAATGCTTCCTCGAACGCCCGCCGAACGCCCGTAATCTGTTTGACGTTCGAACGCAGCACTAACGAAGACAGTGAGCTTGTTTATTCTGAATTTCCCCTTCCGATATCCGTTCCCGCGGCTTCCGTGACTCAAAAGGTAGTGCCTTCAAATGAGACTCATCATCGGGTTTCACATGCGAAAATACAATGCCTACATTAGGGACCATTCAGAAATAAGAGGAAAAAATTGTTTTCTTCAGTTGTAAATTATATTTTCATGTATTAGACATGTACAGATCAATTTGGGATTGATTTGGAATCAATTAGAATTGTATTTGACAATTTAGAACTAAAATGACAAAAATACAAAGTTTTGGGGCAAAATGGTAATTACTGAAAAATCTGTTTTTTGGGTAAAAATTTCAGTTTTTGAGTATTGAGTAATTACCCAAGAAAAATTATTGAAATCGGAAAATTTTGATTTTCCGCGTTCCGCTGCGTTTACCCGAATTACCACCCAAAACCCCAACATATATCTCATTAGTGAGACTCTCTAGGTTCAGACATATCCGTCACGAAATCTAATTCGTGTCCATAATCTACCCACCCGTAAATTATATCGAACACAGATAAAATCTCTGAACCATACAGGTCGAGGTCACTGCATACGTATAATCCTTCAGTCACAGGTATCCGGATTATCCCAGAGATATAGATATAAACGTCGAATCTCTATAGGTATAATCGAGTCGACGATTATATTAGCAATCTCTTAATAGCAGTTAAAACTAATTTCTACAGTGCAACACGAGCCCATGGATTTAATATATTTCTAATTCCATAATGGATACATATGCTCTGTACACAGAACTGACGGATCCTATCTTGATATGCACATGATATCCTAAAGATCAGTCCACACCCAACGAACAGGCGGAGGTCTGATCTAAATAGATCGGTGACGTGACTGCCATCAAAGTGTGGAAGATACCTCATACATCCAGTGGTATCTCAAGTTGAAGGATCACTATGCTCACTCAACCCGAGAAGATTCTTATTGACGTTGGTGTACCATCTATTAAGAATCTTCAGTGAGTCGTTCAGTGTTTATCCGATATAAACACCTACGTGTCTATACGAGTCTCTTGAGACTCATAGTTCATTGAGCAACCATTAGAATCCAACATTCCAATATACGACACGTACCGGTCTCAGCGGGGTTACTTACTGACCAAGTAATTGTAAATCTTGACCATGAACAATTAAAGAATGATATTGTTATGATACTGCTCAATGCCAGTTGCGATGATTTTGCAACTGTTATGTCATTCACATCTTTACCATATAATAAAAGAATTCATATTATAGAAACTATTTATTTTATTTATTAATTAAAATATTTACAAGAGTATTTTCAGGAAAATACATAAGAAATTGCGCGCTCAAAGCACCAACCCTAACACCTACTTCGTCTTTCTGCCAGTTGTGGAAAATTTCACTTTTTTAAGATGAAAATTTGATACATTTTTGTAAGGTTTCGGGTGGAAAATGATGTACTTTTTTAATTTTGGATAGAAAATATATAATTTTACAACATCGAGTGAAAATTGATAATTTAAAAGTGTGGTAATATTTTCCGATTTTCTAGTAACTTCAGGTGGAAAATTAATAATTTTCCTAAAATTAATAATAATAATAATAATAATAACAACAATAACAACTCACTTTAGTAAAGTCAAATGATGTTTTCCACTTAAAAGAAACTCGTGATGTTTTTTTTTTTTAAAAAAAAAATAACGAGTGGGCAAGTCTAAATAATATTTAAATATTTCTCTCTATCAATGCCCAAACTGTCTGAAATGCTTTTTAAGAAAATATTTGAAAACCAACTCAACTACGCTATTGGAGATAGAAAATCGTGATGTTTGGTTTGTCATATAAGAAAATAAATTTCAAAAGTATTAGTTATATTATCATAAGGGAATATGACACCTTATTACCTTAAAGATCGATTAAATGATTTTTATTCTCTACATTTAATAAAAAAACCAGTCCCAGATATTAAGATATTTTTTTTATTAATTTGAATCATTTTTCATCCGGTTAGTAATAAATTACTTGAATAATCCAAAAACTATTCAAAGATTGTAAATGTTTATGTACAAAAGGAACGGAGGGAAAGTACTTACAGCCTTGGGAACAGAGGTGGACGATGCTGGCACGTCAGCTGAGTGGGGCAGAGGAACTGTAATGGTGGACATTGGAGCTGGAGCTTGACCGGTCCATGGAGAATATAGGGGAGTCACCTCATCATGAGCAACAAAAATTATGGGAATAAAATACGGAGGTGTTAAAGAAGCTTAGGAATCGTGTTAGGTATGCAGGGGATCGCTTCTAGTTGGAGAAGGTTGAGGTTCGTTTTCTGGACGGTTAAGTTCATTGACCTCAGAAGAATCTGTTGAAGAATCAGATGAGTCAAAACAAATCAGAGATATCAACAATGTTATACTCTGCGTAAATTTGTCTAACCATCTCAAAATTAAGAAAATACATATCCCACTCTAGGATCTTAATTTCGGCATGGCTAAAGATGTCAGCCGCGTCCCTAAAGGAACCACTAAACCCAATGATCCTCCACCAATAGAATGAAGGGACAACTCATTCAAGATTAATTTGGTCGGGATCTTCATCATCATCAGGTTCGTGGACAATAGGAGTGGGAGAACGTAATGGATGGTACTAAAAAAAAGGTTATCCATGTGAATCTCCTCGATAAAAGGGTCACGACTCCCAAGAAACTAGATCAAGACGAAATATCTGAGGAGCTTGCCCAATAGCGGGACTTTCAACTTCGTGAACCTAAAAAAAGGTTATCTTGTCGTGGCCTGGATTGTTTCGGCCGAAGGAACTCTTTATGTCTTGGGAACATACACTAAAGAAATGGGAAACATTAAAAAAACACACACTAAAAAGAGAAGAATATGATAGTGTTGGGGTTTTGGGGTGGGGCAGCGGCGGAAGCGCGGTTCGGGAGAAATCGTAATTTAAAACTTTTTCAAATTACCGAATAAATTATTCAATATCTAATAGGAATAATTTATTAATATTTCACCTAAACCTATTTATTCAATATCAAATATCAACATAAATAAGGTTGAAAAGTCGAGAAACTTTTACGAAAATCATTTTCCGCAAAATGACGCAAAATACGTTTTTAACCGAATCGACAACCCGACACTTATGGGGACTGCCCAGGTCATCCCCAATAGTGTTAGGGCAGTTCATGGCTGCCCGCTGAGTGCCGAACAGTGACGACTCATGTTTGGACAGTCGTCACCCGGTTGGCTCAAAATCCACCGGGTAACGCCGTTTTTGGTTGTTTTCGCTTATTTCAACTCTGAAATACTTTCCGGCAATTATTCCAACTCCCAAAACACATCAATTACATTCATATGACATCAAATTCATCACAAAATTTTCCAGTTTTGTAGAATCTGATCCAAAAACCAAAAATTCCAATTTTCATGCTTTAAATCCAAATTTTCAAGATTAATCTAATTAATCGTAACACCAACCAAAGTCACCACACATGAAGCACCCAATAACAATTCTAGGTGTCACAAGAGTGGTCATAATACTCTAGAATAGAAACTCATCAATAATTGATCAAATTGGACAATAATTACAATAATTACTTCCAAAACTACTTCACACATGCATTTCACTTCCATCTCCATCATCCACAAACAAAAGCCCCAAAAATTCAGAATCAAATGAACCCTAGAACCCTTCTAACAACTCAAGAAGTAAGAAATTAAATTTTCAAGCTTAGGGTTATGGTAGATTACCTTTAATCCTCCAATTCCTTAGCTTTTTTCTTGAATTTTCTTTTGATTCTTCATGGATTCTTCAAGCAAATTTGAAAAATCATTTTGGAGAGCATGGACATTCATGGTGTGTGGAATAATGAGGAAGAAAATGATTTTTTCTTTTTAAAGGGAGTGACCGACTTATGTATAGTGTGGGGGCATTTTTGTCATTTTCCAATTTAATCAAATTAAATCCATTTACACTTTATAATAACAAATCAAATTTGGACAAATAAAGTGTAATTAAAATATGCCATGTTGACCAATAATAATTGGACAAATTCCATAACATTTATGGAAAAAGTTTATTAATTAATAATTCAAATATTTAACAATTAAATATCAAAATAATTAATTAATGTAATTATTATTATATATGTATTTTTATTTACAATAAATAACAAATACTTATATTTATGGCATGTGTCAAAATCTCATTTGATGAATAATTAATGTGTATCTAATCGTATTATGTATCGAATACGAATACAAATACACAATAATTATTATCGGATAAAATTCCCTAAAGCATGTGTTATTGTTTAACAGATTAAACGATCCGAATTAACTTATTTAATCTGATGAAGTATTATGAATAATATGTATTATTCATATCGAGTTGCCCAAGTGCTCAATGAGTACACTTCATATTGTAGGACTCTCTAAGTTTAGGTTTATCCGTCACGAAATCCAATTTCGTGTCCATAATTCACCCACTCATGAATTATGACGACCACAAATAATCTCGCTAAACTATACAAGCCGAGGTCATTGCATACATATAATCCCTCTGTCACAGGCTATTCATATTATACCTGGGGTATAGATAAAAATGTCAAACCCGTTCGGTATAATATAGTCGACTTTTAATTTACGATCTCTAAATAATACTCGGAACTGATTTCCGAAGTTATACCATGGCCATGGATTTACTAGATCGTAAACATGTGAGGATGCATATGCCCTGTACACAGGACTGATGGATCCTATATCTTGATACGCACTGGATATCATGAGCATCAGTCCACACCTAACGAACATGCGGGGTCTGATCATAAATAGATCGGTGACGTGACTGCCATCAAAGTGTGGAGGATAACTCATATATCCCACTGTAGTATCTCAAGTCGAATGACCACTATGCTCGCTCAACTCGAGAAGGTTCCTATTGACGTTGGTGTACCATCTATCAGGAAATCTTCAGTGAGTCGTTCAGTGTCTTATCAAATAAACACCTACATGTTTATACGAGTCTCCCGAGACTCATGGTTCACTGGGATAAACCATCAGATCAAGTCACGATATACGACATATACTGGTCTCAGTCGATTTTACTAACCGACCCGTGTTAGTAAATCTAGACCTGGAACTTTATTTAAGGATATACATCTTATAGTGCGCTTCCCAATGTCAATTACAAACTACGTTGTAACTGCGCACTATATTATAAATCTTAGGGTGTCTTGTCTAAATAACACGTATCACTGAACCAGATTCAGTTTCGATCTAATGTCGTAATCATATATGTAATCTTAATTAGATCGAATAAGTGTATAAATGACAAGGGTGCTACCATTAAATTAAGTAATATTATGGAAAATGTAATTACTCGTATTCATGAATCGTACATAAATACGATCCGGATTGGCACTCTGAGCACCAACCCTAACAATTTCTCCCATTTGCTCTAGTGTCAATCCATGTTATCCTATACACATCTTAATGTTTATCGCATACTCATAGCCCTCAAGAGATCACCAGCACTCAAGAGGTAGGCAATAATAAGCAAGCATGCTTTAACAAATCGAGTCTGTCCAACAAACCCAACCGTTTTCCTTACCAATCATCATTCATATTTTGCAGAATCAAAATTCCACATCAATATGACTCAGATGCTATATTAGTAATGTGTTATAGTTACTAAGTTGTCTATGTATTTAGAGTTCAAATCCAAATACTTTAGGACAACCGCAAGCACTATACTAATATGAAAACTTCTAATCCATAGAGCCACTATGCAACTTCATAAGTTAATACTTCATTAGCTGCAACTGATTCCACTTGCTTAGTAGAATCAACAGTTACACTCCTACTGCATCTTTTCTGACTTATATGACACAGACCATCTAATGTCATTATTAGGATCAAAACTAATCTGACCTTATGGTTGCAGATAATTCTCTATGAATAAGAAACTCGTTCTTAATATCTCAGAGATCACAAAGAACATGTTTCA
>SKCR01032593.1:0-32880 GCA_019454045.1 Zanthoxylum bungeanum | reverse complement strand
TCAGTATTTACTTTACCGCATTTTTACTTTATGTCTTTTATTTTCAAGCTTTTACTAACCCTAGTTATGTGTTGTAACTAAATTAGTTATCTGGGGTTGTGATGAAATCCAATATCACCATTTTATAAGGGTTAGATTATAGCTTGGGTAATATAAAGATTTATTTATTGTGTCTTAAACTTAATGCTTTTTCATTAACTGGCCATTAATAAAATTGATCTGGTAAATCTAAAATGAACTAGACATAGGGATTTTAGGTTTCAGCCTTAGACTCAATAGCCCACGATCTTCCTTGAGGATAGATAACCCTTTAATAGATTTCCTTACAGGATAGGAATATACCTGTCGGGCGGGGGTAGCCATAATTGGAACTTAAACTTAATGAATCCAGATATTTTGGTTGACATAGACATATGGTTCAATTGGGTTAAACTGGGTATTTGTGTCTGACCATCGACAGAGGCTTACACATAATTTAGTGTTCCAGGTTAATAAATCAATATATTACCCAACTTTAAGATAACCACTTCATCTTTAAAATGATATTGGAAGAAATTACAACCATAGATAGTTTTTAATATTGAATTTTCTTAAAACCTATATTCGACAATTTTATTTACTTGCTTTTAAATTTAGAATCGTCACCATTTCAAATCAATCAATCAACTTGTTAGATATTAGTAATCATTTGACCTCATAAAATTAATAGTTTAGATATTAAGTCCTCGGGGGATCGATATTTTTATACTACTTGAACGATACGTGCGCTTGCGTTATACGTGTTTACGCCGGTCAGTTGCTGCTGGTCAGATTCGGCATTCAAGGAGAAGGCAGAAAATAATTTCTACTCCGATCCTTGTACCTATGACGTTTCCGCTGCGCTAGGAAAGCGTTTTCTACTTCAACATACTTTGTAACTTTCACAGATGACAAGTCTAGATATGGATACCTTGGATCATTTGACAAGTTCAAGATATTCCGAAACGAAGTAGAAAAACAAACCAATAAATTCATCAAATACCTTAGATCAGATCGAGGCGGTGAATACATGAGTGAAGAATTCAGAAATTATCTAAGGGGAATAGAATTCTCACCCAATATAGCCCATCAGAAAAACCTCAACACAATGGAGTGTCTGAGCGTAGAAATCATGCTTTATTGGTTATGGTGCAAATGATGATGAACTATACAGATCTTCCTTATAAACCTTTGGGGATACGCTTTACAAACTTCTGCCTATAAACTTAATAGGGTTCCATCGAAAGCTGTTTCTACGACCCCTTATCAGATATGGTTCGGTAGAAATCCAGTCTTAGACATTTAAATATTTGGGGTTGTCCTGTATATGTTAGAATTACGCTGCGGGATAACCTACCACCTAGAGGGTATAAATATAGGTTCTTTGGATATCTTGATAATTCCATGGGATATCAATTCTACGATTCTGAGCAATGAAATGTATTTGTTGTTCGCTTTAAAACTTTTCTTGAAAAGCAATTTTTGAGAGAAAATGGGAATTTTAGAGAGATTAAACTTGATGTGTTTGATCCCAACAGTAAGGAACCTGAGATGGAACCAAAGATCCAACTAGGTGAAGGATCTGCAACACAGGTTATACGTAAATCGAATAGAATATCAAGGCCTCCTGAAAGACTATTTGTAACATCTGATTTGAGCCTTGATGTTCTCCTATTGGAGGAAACAGATCAGACTATGTATAAAGAAGCGATATTGGATATGGATTCGGGAAAATGGTAGAAAGCCATGAAATCCAAAATGGATTCAATGCATGCCAGTCGAGTCTAGGACTTAGTAGAACTTCCTGAATGAGTTAAACCTATTGGCTGTAAATGGGTTTACAAAAGGAAACGAGGGCCCGATGGAAAGGTGGAAACCTTTAAGGCCCGACTGGTAGCGAAAGGTTACACTCAATGTCCATGGATTGACTATGATGAAACCTTTTCACCAATAGCCATGCTAAAATCCATTAGGATTCTTTTAGCCATTGTTGCATATCACGACTATGAGATATGGCAGATGGATGTGAAAACTAATTTCCTAAATGGATTCCTTAAAGAGGATATCTATATGGAACAACTAGAGGGTTTCGTATCCAGTGAGACTTCAAACTTTGTTTGTAAGCTCCAAAAGTTTATTTATGGACTTAAACAGGCATTCTGAAGCTGGAATCGTCATTTTGATGAGATAATTAGATTATCTGGATTCATCAAAAATGAGGAAGAACCATGTGTTTATAAGAAAGTTAGTGGGAGCATGATAGTTTTCTTAATCTTGTATGTAGATGACATCCTTATCATAGGAAATGATATAGGGATGATGCAAAGTGTGAAAGCATACCTTCGCAAGAACTTTTCCATGAAAGATATGGGTGAAGCTTCCTATATACTAGGTATAAGGCTCTACCGAGATAGAGTTAGGAAGCTTATAGGGTTGTCACAATCGACGTACATAGATAAGATGTTAAAAAGGTACGGTTTTACCAACTGTAAGGCAGCAAATGTACCTTTCTGATAAGGCATACATCTTTAGAAGAAAATGGCACTTCAAACTGAGGAAGAAATAGCTAGGATGTCTAACTTGCCATAAGCTTCTTGTATTGAAAGCATAATGTATGTTATGCTATGTACTATATCTGACATCAGTTTTGGCGTCAGTGTGACCAGCGAATATCAATCTGATCTAGGTAATGATCATTGGACAGCCGTGAAACATATCCTAAAATATCTTAAAGGCACCAAGGATAAGTTTCTAATATATGGAGAAGATTAGCTGTTAAAGGTTATACAGACTCCGACTTCCAGGGAGATCCAGATGATAGAAAATCTACATCATGATATATATTTACCATTAACAGTGGTGCAATTAGTTGGCGTTGTTCAAAGCAAGGCTCAACAGCTGATTCCATCACTGAGGCGGAATTTATATCGGCTTCAGAACCTGCTAAAGAAGCTGTTTGGATTAGAAATCTTATCACAGAACTTGGCGTTGTGTCTAGTATTGCGGATTCGATCCCATTATACTGTGATAATAACGGAGCCATCGCGCAGGCTAAGGAGCCGAGGGCACATTCCAAACCTAAACACGTGGAAAGGAAATAACGCGTAATTAGAGAGATTATTGAATGAAAAGATATAGTGGTCTTGAAGGTTCAAGGATAAAACAACATAGCAGACCCGCTCACAAAGGCCTTACCTCCTATGTTATTCGATAAATATTTGGAAAAGATGGGACTATGGTACCATCCTGATTGGCATTAAGCAAGTGGGAGTTTGATGGAGTTGGTGCTTGGAGTGCCAATCCGATTTGTATATTTTATTATTTATTAATAAAATAACTACATTTTTCATTTCATACCTTATAATGGTATTGTCATTATGCGTATTAGATTGATGTATAGATATGCTAAGAATTACATGGACCTTAGAATAGTTTTGACACTAGGTGTAAATTATTCTTAAAGTAAATATTCCTAGTCATTGTTTTTAGAATATGGTCGAATTACTATAACCTAAAAGACTAGCACATGTCGTATATTGGAATTGGCGTTCCAATGGTTTAACGCATTGTACCATGAGTTTTGGAAACTCATATAGACATGTAGGTATTCATTAGAGCAATACTGAATGATTCACCGGTGATTCCTAATAGTTGGATGTACACACCACCGTCAATAGGAATCTCCTCGAGTCGAGTAGCATATGTAATCCTTTGACTATGGGATATCATTGATTTTGTGTGAGATCCTCCACACTTTGATGCCATGTATGTCAGAAACCTTTCATGGTCTGACCTCTAGATGTTCGCTGGGTGTGGACTGATGCACTCAATAATCAAGTGCGATGCAAGATAGGATCTATCGGCCCGTGTGTGTACCATAAAGGTTTAGGTATCCATGTGAGTAAAGTCATGATTCTTAAAGACTTTGGCCAAAGCCGATCACTTAGGGTGGATTGCATCAGTTATAAAGAATCGTTGACATGTCGACATGAGATGTGTGTCTCGGAAACTTGACAGTATATTTTATGTTTCCTAAGCACAACTCGGATAGCCTACGATGGAGGGATTGTTAAACATATGTGATGACCTCGACTTATATAGTTCAGAAAGGTTGTTCGTGTTCTTCAAGAATTCGGAGGTGGCCGAATTGCGTACATATTAGCTAGGCTTATATGACGAACATGTCTGAACTTAGAGAGTCCCAATATGAAGTGTACTTGTTGAGCACTTGGGTAGCTAATTATTTTTGATAAAAGATAATATTCGATATTATAATTATCAACTAAGATAATCAAATGTTATTGGATAACATTGATTATTTACTTTCACCTAATTGGAATAACTGGATTAATTCAATAATTACACAAGGGCTTAATTGTAAAATCATAATTATCTCTACCATTTGAGGATATTATGGTAATTGTAAGTATGTAATAATAGGTCGTTCTGGCTTGATTTAATTGGATTAAATCAAAGTGGCAAACATTGAACTAATCCATTTCCTAATCTTTGGCTTGATTTAATTGGATTAAATCAAAGTGGGAGACAATGGAGATTAGTCACACCTAATTATATTTATTTGGACAAATTAGATTAAGCCCACTTAAAAGTTGATTACAACTTTTATTAATTAAAAATTGCCTAAGTTTTTATATAAATAGCAAGTTTTAGGAAGGTTTTAATTACAAGGAAATTAATAAGCATAAGAAAATTCTTAGGGAGATTAGCCTAAGTTAGAGAAGTGTTTAGAGAAGCTTGTGAGATCTCTACAAAATTTCATCTAGGAGAAATCAAGATTGGATCTAAAAGTCAAGCTTTCACACCTTGGAGGTTCTCCAACAATTTCAACAAAGGAGAGGTAGATTAGATCTTGCATCAAGCTTACTAGTTAAAGGTTGATCTTCTCATAAGCGATGCTTATTTGTGTATTAGATGCATGATCACATAGCTTAATGTTGAATAAGGCTAATCAATTGTGTTAGGATACTTTAGAAGTATAAACACAACATGCTTATAATTTAGGTCAAAGATGTTCATGTTGGACATGAAACAATTAATAAGAGTTTGGAACTCTAGATTAAAGCTTAGAGCTATGGCTACCATTCTAGATTCACTTGACCACCTTTAGGTGAACTAGAATTGTTCATGAGACATTTCTAATTGGGATTCTAAAATGGTTTGTGTATTGGATTCAAAATTTACGCAAATGCATATTTAGAATAAATTTATGTTTTTGTAAAAATATTTGATATTTTGAGAAACATGATTTTTATTCTATAACATGTGTTAATGTTGGTTTTGAAATTAAAAATTAATTTTGAGTGTTTTTGAAGTGTTTAGGAAGACCAGAAGCTATTACGGTAATAGACCCTAATAGCATCAGCTTTCTGTAAATTTTCCAGAGAACTTAGCTTTTGAAACTATTGAAAAAAATAAAAATAAAAATAAAATAAATAGTTATCAGCGCTACAGTGCGCACGTGTAAGCTTCTCGTGTGAGATTTTTGTTTTTGCTCATTCTGGAGCTTCTGGACTCCGATTCAGTCCCGATTTTTTCCTATACACTCTTAATGGAATATAGTATTTCAATAAATTATTAAAAATTACACTCATACTTGATATCCATGGGTTAGACCCATTTCCACTGCGTGAGGCACCGATCTGATCATAGAGGTTCCACAACTGCCTCAACATACCTAATGCAGCACAAGTCATATATCTTTGAAACGTTCAAAGAATATCGTGCTGAGGTTTAAAACCAATTAGGTATGAAAATGAAAATTCTATGATCGGATTATGGAGGAGAATATATTGACAGTGATTTCGAGCAATTTATGGTTAAGCATGGGATAGTATCCCAACTTACAACACGTGAAACACAATAGCATAATGGTGTTATAGAAAGTAGAAATCAGACTCTACTAGACATGATAAGATCTATATTTGGTTACTGCTCTGTAATATCTCGATTTTTTTTTAAATAGTTCTAGAAGGTTTCCGAAATAAAATTTAGGTTTTGGAACTGGATAATAATCGAAAATAAGAGCTTACGTAGTGGGAAATAGGTCGAAATATTTTAAAATGAAGTTTGGTCGCGTTGGAATACACGTGGTTTCGAGAACCGATTATGCGATTCCTATTTATATTTTAAACACATAAAGTTTGTTGTTTCGGCTATAAAAATAGCAAACAAACTTCGATGGAGCTAATTCTTGAACTATGGGATGCATGTTTTCGAGAACAACTTTCGTGTTGATCATTTTTTGAAATTTGTATCAGAAAGGCTTCCACAAACTTACTTTCCAATAAAGCCCTATGGTAGGAGCCTAGCTGTAATTTTGCGAGGATAAAAACATAATTATCAAATTATTTCTATAAATACCATGAAGTTTATTGAAAATTTTAAAATGGCATAACACCAAAAATTCCTTCACCCGACCTATCTTCCTCATTGGGGAGTTTTGGACCAATAGTTCTCCAACCGTCCATCCGGCCATGGCCGGTGGTCGTGAAGACACCTGGAGGAACGTCCAACAGTGGTCGGCGATGATGCCAGAAATGTCGACAAAAGGCAGGAAAGATAGAGAGACGAGCGAGTGTGGGTTTTTCGATCCCGGATCGTCCACGGCCTGAGCCAGTCGCCAAATCAAAGCTCTCTGAGAGTACTACAAGTTAGCAGTGATGGTTTTTTCATACCGTGTATGGTTACATATGAATCGAGAGAAAATGCGATAGTGAACAGTAACCATTAGATGAACAATAGCTTCGATCAACATTTTATCGATTACAACGGGTTACACTCAGGAATGATTAATTGTTAGCCAATATTCATTGATCAAATAAAACGGTAGTTGATTAATATAGGAATAAGATTTAATCCCGAATATATTAATCAGTTGAGATTGTAATTATCTAACATGCAAATAACTGACATACCCTACGACGTCACTTATTTATGGAATGTTAGGTTTCCATGTCATAATAATTATTTTAGGTTTCAAATTCATTTTACATGATCCATGCATCATGTTTAATTTTTTGTCAAAATATTTGTGATAATATTAATATGCAATGGTTGAATTTTAAATACATTTCTGTTAATTAAAATTTCGGCCATTTTCTTAAATCGTTTCCTTACTTGATAGCGACAAAATTACTAGAGAAAGTTATGTTAAATGAAAAGTAACATGAACGTCTTTTAAATACCTTAATTCTGTCTAGAGGGAGGAGTGTCCTCCAGAGCCAAGCTGTAGATGTTACTCATAAAAGGTGGGTCGTGGCCAAAGAGAAAGCCCGTTATCACTTGCTAGCATGAATGTCTGATGTTCTTGCTATAAATAATGATCCAATCGCTACAACGTCTATGACCACGAAGATGAAGGAATAGACATACATCCAAGAGAATTTCTTGAGGATGATGACCCACTTCCATACGGCCGCCCCATAGCCAAACGACCATGATCATATGGTCTATTTCGAAGAGTTTTCTGCAGTTTGAGAGCAATTATGTTATAACAAGTTGAAATTCACTATTCTAAAACTGTTAAATGAGCTCAACTCTTAGGATTCAATGTTGATGGATCTTCGTAAGCCTGGTGGAGAGGAAATTGTTGTCGAATCATTCAAATCTACAGAGAAAATAAAGAAACACTGTGAATACTAGGGGTACAACTACTGGATACATTGAAAGACCTTGTTGAAGGTAACTTTACCATGAGAGTCAAGACAGAGGTGTTGTTTCAGTAAAAGCAGTGGGAGTTACCACTTTTCAATTTTCAAATAATAGTTATTTGAATTTAAACAAAGTTTTATTTATTCATGTTTTGTCGTAGAAATTTGATTTATGTTTTAAAAATATTGCGTGATGGTTTTTCCATTTTATTTAATAATAATAGTTATTATTTCAAAAAAAGATTACCAATATGCATAAGAAACTAGTAAATAACTTGTATGTGTGTAGGACACAGAAATCGGCGACGCTGTCCCGGGCTCGCGGCCTGGTCGGGAGTACGGAGTAGCCCACGGGGGAACTAAACTGGAGAAATAAAATGGAGTCGCCACCCAGTGTGAACTGGGAAATGATTTAAGGCCGCACTCACCCCTCGCAAGGGAAGACCTCAAACCGTTGGGTTCGGAATGGTCTCTTACTTATGCCACTTGTAATGAATGGCTTTGTGCAATAATCTAACCAAGTCTACGCAACATACATACGCAAGATAACCTAAATCTAAGTTTGTATACAACTATATCTAAGTTTGCATATAACCTATATCTAAGTTTGCATGCATAAAAGTAAGTTGAAATAACGGCAAGCACACAATCTCATGGACACATTAAATTGATGAATACGGAAACATAAATAAATAATCTATTGTCTAAACATAAACATTGAAGAGATATAATTAAGCTCCTAGTGCGAAAGAAACAACTAAATCATGCATAAAAATAACATACTAAACAACTAAATCATGCATAAAAATAACATACTATTTCTAATAAATAACAAATAAACACAAGATTAGATGAAACGAAATATGTGCGTTTCTCAAGCGGTACGTGGAATTGTATCCCAAGTTCAGACCGCACAACCGTCCATTTGGATTCGGCTATGAAATTTACGTTTGGGTTTCCATCCGATATATCACGAGGGATAGCACAAAATCATTCATCCCATGGCCACAACATACATAAATCAATAATACGCATGCAAAGAATTACTAATAAATAATTAAAAAATGAACGGGAATAAATAAAAGGTGTCGTTAGGTCTAACCTCTTAAGTCGCCTCTTGGAAGTGCGTTACGCGGTTGTCGGAAGGGTTGATGCTCCGCAACTTTTCTGATTTACTGGTTCATTGTTTTCCTTCATTGCCTCTCTGATTTGGGCAGTTGTTTGATCTGTTTTCACTGTATTTTTGTCGTTGTGTTTGGTTGTTGTTTGCGGTATTTGGGGTGCAGTTTGGGGACTGTTTGTACGGTAATTAAAGGAGTTTCGGGGTGTAGTTTATGCGGTAGTTCAAGGCAGTTTTTTGGGCTGTGTTTTGCGGTGAAAGAAGGCAGTTTTCTGGGCAGTTTATACGATGATTTATGGGCAGTTTGCTGGGCAGTTTTTATGGTAATATAGTGCAGTTTTCTGGGCAGTTTTCAGGGGATAATTTTCTGTGGTAAATGGGGACTGTTTTGATGGTGTTTCATGGTGGGATAAGGGTTGTTTGCGGGACTGTTTAGGGTGGCTTCTTGCTGTGTTTTTTCGGTGATGGAAGAGAGAGTGTAGGGGGCGTGAAGCTTATGGCTATTACCATGTGTATTGTCGTGAATCAGCTTGGAGTGTCTAAGGGTTTGGTTTGGGTGTCTTTTTATTGGAGAGGGTTAGGGCTTTCCTTGTACGGGAAGGGAATAAATCATGTAATTATGGAGGATATCTTCTAATTAGTGTGCTAGGAAAGGATCTCTCCAATTTATGGAGGTGATTTGTTTTAGTTTAGGAAAAAGGATTTATGGGGATTTGATTTGATTTCTTTAATTAGGGAAGGTGATTCGATTATATTTCAACATGTGTTTAATGTGTTAATTATTATTTTGGATTGGTTTGAATGGGCTTGGACGAGTGATTGGAAGGCTTGGACGTGTGGTTTGTTCTTTTTAGTGGGCTTCGCGTGTGGTTTGTTCTTTTAAGTTGCTAAGCAAACGAATTAGGTCCAACAAGGTATGATTTCTGACTTTCCCCTTCCGACGTCCGTTTCCCATGACTTTCGCAACTTAAAGGGTAGTGCCTCCATACGAGGCTCATCATTGGGACTTATATGCAAAAATGTAGTGCCTAAAGTCGCCCCCACTTTGATGGGACTTGTGTAGTGTGTGACAATGACAATCCTATCAAAGTTATGCAGTGCATTTTCACTTACATGGCTTGCTAGCTGCCGCCTGACTTGCCTATTGCTTCGAACTGAGTTGATCTGGTGGTGAGGTGTTGCGACCCTTGAGGTTCATCCCTGTAAATTGCTGCGATCTCTAGGAATCACTACCGAACTAAACTGAGATGGTGGCGAGGTGCTTCGACCCCTGGGCTTTGTTCTCGAACCACCGAGTGTGGGCTTTGTTCCCAAACTGTGCTGATAAGTTGTGGACCTCGACCCTGGGACGCATCCCAAAAACTGTTGATGATGTATGGGCCTCGAACCCAAGACGCATCCCAAACTGCTGATGATGTGTGGGCCTCAGCCCTGGGACGCATCCCAAAAAACTACTGATGATGTGTGGGCCTCGACCCTGGGACGCATCCCAAACTGCTGATGATGTGTGGGCCTCGACCCTGGGACGCATCCCAAACTACTACTGATGTGTGGGCCTCGACCTTGGGATGCATCCTAAACTGCTGATAATGTGTGGACCTCGACCCTGGGATGCATCCCAAACTACTACTGATGTGTGGGCCTCGACCCTGGGATGCATCCCAAACTGCTGATGATGTGTGGGCCTCGACCCTGGGACTCATCCCCAAAACTGATACTGATGTGGGCCTTGACCCATGCTCCATCCCCGGAGTGCCATTCCCGACATACTGAACCTCATCCCTGAGGCATTACTGATGTGATGGTTCATTCCCGAACCGTAGTGTATGAGAACTGGTACACCGGTTGCCCCCAGTCTCGGTTCATTCTTCTGTTTTTTGCTGCTTTCATTATGTCAAGGTAGATCTCCGGATGTGATGTTACATACCTACCTACTATACTGCCTCTCACGAGATAATCCCGATAGCTAAACATATTTTCGTCCTCAACGGATGTCTAGCGTCGAAACCAAAGAACCTTCAAAGTACTTGATACAACTCAAATTCGATCGTCTGAATAAATGATCTGAACTAGACTCCAAGTGTGTGTGTGCAAAGGTTTTTTCGCAGATGACCGATGCTTACACGCACGCGTATAACGCAAGCGCACGTATCGTTCAAGTAGTATAAAAAGTATCGATCCCATGAGGACTTAATACCTAATCTATTAATTTTATGAGCTCAAATGATTACTAGTATCTAACAGGTTGTTTGATTGATTTGAAATGGTGATGATTCTAAATTTAAAAACAAGTAAATAAAATTGCACGAAAGTAGGTTTAAGAAAATTCAATATTAGGAAACTATCTAGGGTTTTGGATCTTTCTAATATCTTTAAAAAGATGAAGTGGTTATTTCATGTTTGTGTAATAAATCGGTTTACTAACCTGGAACACTAAATTATGCGAAAGCCTCTATTGATGGTCAGACGCAAATACCCAGTATAACCCAATTGAACCATATGTCTATGTCAACCAAATTACCTGGATTCATTAAGATTAAGTTCCAATTATGGCTACCCCCGCCCGACAGGTATATGTCTATCCTGTAAGGAAATCTATTAAAGGGTTATCTATCCTAAAGGAAGATCGTGGGCTATTAAGTCTAAGGCTGAAACCTAAAATTCCTTTGTCAAGTTATTTTAGATTTACCGGATCAATCTTATTAGTGGCCAATTAACAAGACGCATTAAGCTTAAGACTTAATAAGTAAACCTTTAAATTACCCAAACTAAAAATAACCTCTTATAAACCGGTGATATTAGAATTCATCACAACCCTAGATAACTAACTTAGTTACGACATAGAACTAGGTCTAGTAAAAACTTAAATAAAATAAAATACATAAAGTAAATTGCTGAAAAGTAAATTGCTGAAAAGTAAATGACGGAAAGTAAATGCCGAAATTAAATACTAAAAATTAAATGTTGAAAAGTAAATGCTGAAAGTAAATTACTGAAAGTAAATGCGGAAAGAAAATTGCTGAAAAGTAAATTTCTGAAAAGTAAATGCTGAAAGTAAATTGCTGAAAAGTAAATAAAGTAAAAGTACAATAAAAGAAAATGTTGAGGTAAAATGATTCACTTTTATTACATCTATTTTAGATATCTCCCTTAATATAATATATTAACTTTGCATAATAATTACCTACCGGCCATATAGGCAGTATCCAAATTAAGTCAAATTAATAATTAATTACCAACCGACCAATCAGGCGGTATCCAGTTTAGTCAGGTTAAAACCAATTTAAATAATTACCAACCGGCCAATATGGCAGTATCCTCGTTAAGTCAGGTTTTAACTAGTTTATATATTATAATTAAGGGAGATTAATCTAAATATTCGTAAAAAAACGTTTTACCTTCTACCCCAGCAAAGGAGAGTTACCTCCTCATTACTGAAAAGTAAAAACTGAAAATTAATGAAAGAAAAGTATTGTGCGTAAAAGTAAATTGCGGAAAGTAAAAACTGAAAAGTAAAGAAAAGAAAGTGCGAAAGCGGAAATTAATTACTGAAAGCTGTAAATAAACAAACAAGATACAATCTTCTTAGTATTCTTAAGGAATTCCTTAGAAGAAAGTATGAATTTACAAATGAAATGGATTGGTATTTATAGGCAAAATTTTACCTCCATCAAATCATCCACCAAATCCATTATTAATTGCTCCACTAATTGCTCCACTAATTGCTCCACCAATCCTTTATTAATTGCTCCCCTAATTACTTATCATGTTTGGTGGTGATTTGATAATTTTTAATACTTATTTATTAATTTTTTTTTTCTCTTTGAAAATGACTTTAATAATTACACACAACACACTTCTGAATGGTTCATCAATTTCGGGCATGAAATATTTAGAATTCGAAATTATTTTGTCTTTCAACATTGTAACTCTTTGAGTCTTATTTAATCTGAAACTTGAATTAGCTCAATCTGATATTGGAGTTAAGAGTTATGCCCAAAATACGCCAGATGCGTAAAATTATAATTTCCAAAACTGCACTTCGTTAAAACGCCATTCCAAGTTTCCAATCTCCAAAATTAATATGTCAAGTCCAATTTTTTCTCTTATTTGACCCAAATTTCATCCTAAATGATTTCATTTTGTCCCAATATTATTTTATCTGCAAAATAAACTAAAACACATCAAAACGTTCATCAAACCCGAGAAACTAAACAAAATATTAAGTAAAAGGGGCGGTAAATATTGATATATTTTCCGCTCATCACACCCTCAAACCAAACATTTTGCTAGTCCTCGAGCAAAACAATAAAATAAAATACAAGAATCAATTAAAATTAAACTAAGCCACTTTCGTAGGGATCACGGTTTCATTTAACATATGCAACAAGCCTTTAAACCGCTAGGTGTCCCTAGTGGACGAGTTATAGTCTCGTGAGGGCTTACAACAATGATACCCACAAACGTTTTACAAAAGTAAAAAGATAATAAAACTAATGCACACAAAAGCAAAAAGATAAGAGAAAATAGAATAAAGAAGTTAGTGACTAATCAGGTGAAACTTCTACTCCAAGTTACTAATTGTTTTCTTTCTTTCTAAATTACTGAATAAGTAAATTCTCCAATTATATTTACCATTCTCCATATGCACAACCGACAAAATATTAATCAACTCATTTTTGTCCACAACAGTCACAAATGCAGTTGATAAGAGAGTAATATTTTTGACATAAAGTTTTATCAGAATTCACACATTTTTGCAGCAATGGAATAATTTTTCTGATTTTTCTGATTTTTTTCTTTGATTTTTGATTTTTTTTATTTATATACAATATCTTCCATCTAAGTAGCGAGTGTTGGGTCGGTGGCTCCCAAACCAGTTGGCTTTAGGGCACCAGGTGTTAAGACACCCCTACGGACTTAATTACTCAGACTTCAGATATATATATATTTGCAACATCCTTGATCCATGTAGCGAGCTTTGGGCCAGTGACTCCCAAACTAGTTAGCTTTAGGGCACTAGGTGTTAAAACACCCTTACAGACTTAATAACTCGGACCTCAGACGTTTTTTTTTTTTTTTTACTCCATCGCTTTTTATAGATGCTTCCTCCAATTAAACTAGAGCACTGGATATTTCAAACTTTTCAATTACATCTCATGTTTGTATGTTACCATGTATGCTGATAATACCTGTCAACTGAGTATATGAAGATCCATTTTAATCGGTTTTATGGAGAATTTACAAATTAAATAATTCAAAAGGAAATAAACAAAAATTAACTTCTTCCGAATTAGGTTTGAGATACGTCTCAGGAGTGGAAACTCTTACTCAGCTATCTCTTACCAATTTCACCTTTTTAGTCAAAATAAAAACAAAAACGCAAAATATTTTTGTAATTTTTCAAAAAATTTCAATTTTTTTTGTATTTTTCGAAAAAATTTGGACTAAAAATAAAAACATCACACAACTAAAAATAATATACTAATCAACTAATTCCCTCCCTCAAACCTAATTGAGACATTGTCCCCAATGTCTTAAAAAGTAGAAGAAGAGTTTAGAAGATAGTACCTGGTTAGCTGAAATTCTACACGAAATGTTAAAGGTTAAGATCTAGATTAATCCTACGCCTCTTACCACGATCGTCCTCGGACCAATTTATCTTTGAAAGGATAGGGTCAATTTGTGGTTCATAGGCTAAGATTTGGTCAATTAGATCCGGAGCAGTTCTGGCAGTGAATATGAGTTCTTTTAAAAGTTTTGACACGAACCCATTTTTCTGGGCATCATCAAGAAACACACAAAGAAAATCATAAAATCCTTCAACGTTGTACAGTCCAAGCGGTTTCTGGTGTATGTTCAAGTTCGCCCAATATAACACTGTAAAAAATTTCCTCCAATGTACCCAAGCCACCTAGCAAAGCAATAAAAGCATCAACACGGTTAATCATTTCTACCAGTCATTCAGACATACCTGGCACGATTAGTTCTTCTACATTTGATGGTCCAATAAGATTTTCCTCCGCCAAGGGTTTTGGGATGATTCCCAAAACTTGACTGCCTTATTCCTGTACAGCCTTTGAAACGATCCCCATTAGTCCAAGATTGCCTCCGCCATATACTAAATGCCACTTGTAATGAATGGATTTGTGCAATAATCTAACCAAGTCTATGCAACATACATACGCAAGATAACCTACATCTAAGTTCGCATATAACTATATCTAAGTTTGCATATAACCTATATCTAAGTTTGCATGCATAAAAGTAAGTTGAAATAACGGCAAGCACACAATCTCATGGACACATTAAATTGATGAATACGGAAACATAAATAAATAATCTATTGTCTAAACATAAACATTGAAGAGATATAATTAAGCTCCTAGTGCGAAAGAAACAACAAAATCATGCAAAAAAATAACATACTAAACAACTAAATCAAGCATAAAAATAACATACTATTTCTAATAAATAATGAATAAACACAAGATTAGATGAAACGAAATATTTGTGTTTCTCAAGCGGTACGTGGAATTGTATCCCAAGTTTAGACCGCACTACCGTCCATTCGGATTCGGCTACAGAATTTATGTCTGGTTTTCCATCCGATATACCACGAGAGATAGCACAAAATCATTCATCACTTGGCCACAACATACATAAATCAATAATACGCATGCGAAGAATTACTAATAAATAATTAAAAAAATGAACGGGAATAAATAAAAGGTGCCATCAGGTCTAACCTCTTAAGTTGCCTCTTGGAAGTGTGTTACGCGGTTGTCGGAAGGGTTGATGCTCCGCAACTTTTCCGATTTACTGGTTCGTTGTTTTCCTTCATTGCCTCGCTGTTTTGGGCTGTTGTTTGCTCTGTTTTCGCTGTATTTTTTGGTCGTTGTGTTTGGTTGTTGTTTGCGGTATTTGGGGTGCAGTTTGGGGACTGTTCATGCGGTAATTAAAGGGGTTTCGGGGTGCAGTTTATGTGGCATTTCAAGGCAGTTTTCTGGGCTGTGTTTTGCGATGAAAGAAGGTAGTTTTCTGGGCAGTTTATACGGTGATTTATGGGCAGTTTGCTGGGCAGTTTTTACGGTAATATAGTGCAGTTTTCTGGGGATAATTTTCAGTGGTAAAAGGGGACTGTTTTGATGGTGTTTCACGGTGGGATAAGGGTGTTTGCGGGACTGTTTAGGGTGGCTTCTTGCTGTGTTTTTTCGGTGATGGAAGAGTGGGTGTATGGGGGTGTGAAGCTTAGGGCTATTACCTTGTGTATTGCCATGAATGAGCTTGGAGAGTCTAAAGGTTTGGTTTGGGTGTTTTTTTATAGGAGAGGGTTAGGGCTTTCCTTGTACGGGAAGGGAATGAATCATGTAATTATGGAGGATATCTTCTAATTAGTGTGATATAAGGAAAAGATCTCTCCAATTTATGGAGGTGATTTGTTTTAGTTTAGGAAATGGATTTATAGGGATTTGATTTGATTTCTTTAATTAGGGAAGGTGATTTGATTATATTTCAACATGTGTTTAATGTGTTAATTATTATTTTGGATGGGTTTGAATGGGCTTGGGCGTGTGATTGGAAGGCTTGGGCGTGTGGTTTGTTCTTTTTGGTGGGCTTGACGTGTGTGGGCTTGGTGTGTGGCTTGCGGGGTTTTGGGCCGAGGATAAATTTTAAAACAGAGATCCAACGAGCAAACCCGAAGCTAAGCAAATGAATTAAATCCAACATGGTATTGATTTCTGACTTTCCCCTTTCGGCTTCCGTTTCTCGTGACTTCCGCAACTTAAAGGGTAGTATCTCCATACGAGGCTCATCATCGGGACTTATATGCAAAAATGCAGTGCCTACAATGTGTTAAGGCTGCTAAGACATAACACACTGGTCAACACTGAGATGATTAAGGTTGAAAAACCCAAAACTAAACATCAAATGATTTCTCACGATAACACATATCTGTGGCATCTCTGACTTGGCCATATTATCCTTGACAAGATAAACACCTTACTAGTCTATAAGTCTTGTCTATAAGGTAATATGATAAAGAGACCTATTATTGGAAAAGAGCTAAGAGCAACTTAATCACTCAGTAGCTATAAATATTTCGTCATATTTTTTGACGATTATTCTAGATATGTGCATGTTTACCTAATGCACCATAAATCAAATACCTTTGAAATGTTCAAAGAGTAAAGTGTTAAAGTTGAGAGCCGATTAGATAAAGCCACCAAAATTCTACGATAATATCGTAGAGAAGAATACATCGACAATGAATTTGAGTAGTTCTTAGTTGAACATGGGATAGTATCCTAACTCATAGCACCGGGAATACCATAGTAGATTGGTGTTGTAGAAAGGAGAAATCAAACCATACTAGACATGATGAGATCAATGTTAAGGACAACTCATTTCCTAGTTCTTTTTAAGGGTATACATCACATATAACAATGTGTATCTTTAACGTAGTCCCATCTAAGTCAGTTCCTAAGACACCCTTAGAGTTGTGGAGTGGTCTCAAAGCTAGTTTGGGACATTTTCATATATAGGGGTGTCTAGCACATATGTTGAAGAACAAGACAACAAATTTGGAGCCGTGTTAAGATGTGCTTATTTGTAGGCTATCCTAAAGAGACTATGGGTGGATTGTTTTATAGTCTAAGAAGAGAACAAAGTGTTTATATTTCTTGTGGAAGACTATATGAGAGAATTCAAGCCTCGTAGTAAAGTTGTACTCGAGCAGTTACTTTCTAGTTAGACCAATGCATCATCAACAACAGTCGTTGACAATTACAATAATGTAGCACCTTTGACGTCTGAGCATTAGATGCAGTTATATCATGAGAGTCTATCACCTAAACGTAATGGGATTGTTAGAAACGATCTCGCGAACACTTTACAGGAAAGACTCCTCGCACAGCAGAAACATATTTGGCCTTGGGATCGATCATGAATAAATTTTTCTCCCTTTTCTTTTCACTATTAATTTTTTTCGCACACAACAACAAATCAGATTTGTGCATATGTGACGCATTGTGACCGTTGGGCTTGCTCATGCTACTCACACACATTGATCATCTTCAATTTATGTTCATGATGATGATTGCTTGCAACTTCTTTTGTCCATATGCACCTATGTTGATGATGATCAAAGGCTGATACTCGCATGTCACTATAAAATCAAGTCAAATAATTAAACCAAATCTACCACTCGATGTTCTGTACTATTCTCATTACTTACAAATCGAAGTGTGGGCTTAATCTTGATCTCTAAACTATTTAGAGAAGAAAAAATACTATCCCATAATTTTTCTTCTTTTTATATTTCTTTCAACACTTGAGAGAAAAGAAGACGAACAAGGTGGTGGGTATTTTTTCAAAAAAAAATTGAATTTAAAAGCAAAACAACTTTTTCTTTTCTATTCTAGGGTTTAGGTTAACATAATTGTAATTGAAATTACCATTATTTCCCTAAACCATTGGGTATTTTTGGTAAAATATTTGAAATTTTGTAACAACAAGATTCACAGTTAAATGTCTTCATAATGAAGACATTAAACCTCAACCTTAATACATATTTTGTAACTCATATTGAAATAATGTGTATTGATATCAAATATGAATACACATTTTAAATCAAATAATTATCAAATTATCAAATAATTTAATATTTATAAAATATAAACATAAATGTATATGATTATCTCATAATCATTAAATAATGAAAATATTATGTTAAACATATTTAATATAGTTTTCAAGTGTGACTTCAATTATTAATCACATTAATAATTTTAACATAATCCATTATAATGCAAGTGAGTTCATAACTCCAATAATCCCATAATATTAATTAAATCTCTTTAATCAAATATTCTGAATTATTAACTTTATGTTATTCCACTAAAAATCTAAAATTACACTCTCGTTACTGCATATATATTTTATACCGAAACATATCGGGGTCCACCGATATAATCATTGCATACAAATTGACCCACCACAAATATCTCATAATTATAACCCTCTAATTATTTTGTGCCATAAATGCCATTGATTCTTTAATGAACGATTTATTGATAACTATTATGAATATTAATCTTTTTATTCATAATAGAATGACTTAAGCGGTCTAACCGTTCAAGTAGGGAATCAACTATTAAGGAATATGCTCATCTACTTCTCGTAAGAAGAAGCGGATTCCATATCTGTGTAAAACGTCCCCAGCCACACATCAAACCATGTCCCCAAAGTATGTAGCTATTGGTCAGGATTTCTTCACCAACCTCACCTTTGTAAATAAAATGACATAGTCTGCCATGCATGAGTTAATAATACACATAGGATTCATATCAACCCATATATGATCATCTGTTAGACTAATATGAATTTCTTTGTTTAACAGATATTAAAAGAAATTCATTTGTCTTGGTCCATTCCTATATGATCGCATCATATATAGTGCTTCCATTCCCATGTCACCACATGAAAAAACTCGGATCAAAATCATCATATAATATGGAATGGACCACAGCTGTAGATAAACCACAAACAAAGTGATTGTCTTTGTTTGTTCTCTATGAACTATTTTGTATTTATTATTTCAGACTTAAATCCTCTTGTGTATAACACTTATACACTAAGCCTGAAAATACATTTAGTATCCAAGGGCATACAGGATAATTTATAATATGTAATTTTAAAATCAATATTTTAATAAATGAATAACTGTATAGTTTATTACTTAAAACAAAATCGCGTTTACATATTATATTATGCCATAAGGCATATAACCCAACCATCTCCCACTTGTACTAGAGCAAATGAGATATATCGTATAATCCTAGACCCTATAGGTGACCTTTAAACACTTTAACCGTCAAGGTCTTTGTAAACGGATAAGCTATATTCTCTTCAAACGCTATCTATAACATCTCTCTAAATAGATGATATTTCCTCTCTATATGCTTCCCTCTCTTGTGGCTTCTTGGTTCTTTGGAATTTATCGATGCACCAATATTATTGCAATAAGGTGTGAGTGATTTATCCATATCTGGAACCACTTCCAAATCTCCTAAGAATTTATGGAGCCATATTGTTTCTTTAGCTGCTTCACAAACTGTAACATACTCAACCTCCATGGTGGAGTCAGCAATACAAGATTGCATTTTACTCTTCCATATCATGGCTCCACCAACTAGGATGAATACTTGTTCGGATGTTGATTTCTCATAATCTACATCCATCTAATAATCAGAATATATATATCATATAAGGATCATATCCTTACCATAATACAGAAGCATAAAGTCTTTGATTCTCTTAATATACTAGAGAATGTATTTCACGGCTACCCAATGATCTAATAATGGGTAAGTCTGAAACCTACTGACTAATCTCACTACCCAATGATCAAACGTTCATGTAGTGACATGGGAATGGAGACACATTGTATGATAAGATCATATAGGACTGGACTCAGATAAATATGAATTTCTTTTAATATCCGTTAACCGAAGAAATTCATTTTATCCAATAGATGGTCATTTATGGATTCGATCTTAATCCTGAGTGTACTACGAACTCCTGCATGACAGGTTATGTCCTTTGATTTACTATGGTGAGGTTGGTGTTGCATTCCCAGCCAATAACTACGTATTTTGGGGATATGATTTGGTATGTAGCTGGGAACGTTTTACATAGATATGGAATTCACTCCTTCTTATAAGAAGCAGATGAATATCTCTTTTAAGAGTTGATTCGGGACTTGAACAATTTCAGCGCTCAACTTTTCAATTATGAATAGAAAGTATTTTATATTCATAATTGTTATGAATTAATTGTTCATTATAGAATCCATGGTGCTTAAGAGACAAAATATTTAGAGGGGTTTAACGGACTTATGACCCGACTCTATTTATGAGATATTCGTGAAGGGCTATATCCATATGTAATGACTATATCGATGGACACCGAAAATGTTCGGTTTACTTAATCCATCTACGGTAACGAGAGTTCAACTTCGAGTTTTTAGTGGAATAATGCGGAGTTAATAATTCGTAATATTTGATTAAAGAGTTTAATTAATATTTCGGAATTATTGGAGCTCGGAACCGTAGGTCCAATTGGTCCCCATGCTAGCTCGATTAATTGTAGCAAACCTAATATATTAGATTGTCTAATTATATGCTCACATTATATTTATTTATATATTATTAATAAGATTAATAATATTTATTGTCACAAATGAAAACTATTTTAAATTAGTTTAACTTAATGTTTTCTAGAATTCTTTGATTATGAGATAATCAAGTTAGTAATAATTATGAGATAATTACTACAACATGATTGAAGGTAAATAAATCATTATTAATATATTGATTTTTATTTACCATTGGAGACAAAGCCATATGGCTTACCATGTCATCCAAGCAATTATGTCTATTAGGTGGCTTGGATACACCTAATAGTTTTGTCATTAGCTAATGCATTTTATGTTTTGGTATGGCCTCCACATTTATGTGTTTGCCATTGAAAGAAAGCATTCAATGCTTAATGACAAAGCCATTGTCTTTAGCTTAACATTTCTTATGCTTTGGTATGGCATTCACATTTTTTATTGGCCATTACAAGAAAGCATTAGATGTTTAATGACAAGGTTAGTTGGCTTGTGTAAGAGAATATAATATCTACCATTTCTCTCACTTCATAAGGTTAATACTTTGCATTCATTCACACAATTGTTTTGAGAAAAGATTTGAAAGAAAATAGAGAGAGTTCTAGCATTCACAAGTGTTGTGAAATTCATAAAGCCAAACACCATAGTGACATCTTAAATCTCTAAATAGTTTAGAGGTTTAATCTTTTTGAGTGAAGCCCACACTTCGGTTTGTTGGTTTCGAGTCATAGTTCGGAAGATCGAGTGGTTGATCCAAGTGTTGGACACCAAAGGATTGATCTTGGAAACTACAACAAATGGAGAAGACAAAGAAAATTTTGAAGATCCATACCGGACCCGGTGCCACCACAAGCATCTTCCACCGCGCTGAGGAAAGTCGTTTCCTACAATTGGCATCAAGAGCTTAAGGTTGAAAAGTTTTCTTAACCCTTTCTCTTTTTAAATTTAAGTTTTAATAATTTATATTAGATATAAATTATTAATATGCATATTGTGATGAGTAGGCACAATTAGATTCATGAGATGATTGGTTTTTAATGTCCATGTGATGAATGTTTACTTTGATTGATGTGATGAATGTATTGCGTTGATCGTTAATTTTTCCGGCTCTTATTTTTAGTATTGGAAATGTAAGACCATAAGGTCATATTCTTTCAAGTGTTGTAAGTTCATTTCTTTTGTGATAAGTCTATTTTGTAATTCCATTTGTAACTTGGAGGATCCGATGTCGTGAAGGACTCATTACGAACTTATTCCGTGAAGAACTCAACAACATACCATGGAGCAAGATTTGAAGACCAATGGATGCCTTGGATTTATTGTACTAATTAGATTAATATTTTTTAAAAAAAACAATAAGAGCCCGGTTAACGCAATTTATGTATGTATGTGAAACTTCATTCCGTTACGAGTCCGTAAAAAAACGGGGACCAAAACGGAGTCCGGAAGCTCCGGAACGGGGTAAATGAAGTTCTTGTGTTCGAACACCAGACCGATAGCGTTCGAACGCCAGTCAAACGCAACTCAAACGTTTGGCTACTGCCTGGAAACATTCGAACGCCAAAAGAACGCTACACAAACGTTTTCAGCCCAGACCTTGGCATATATATGTGTTTTAAATTGTTTATTAACATGTCATATAGCCTATGGTGCCTACTCTTGCATTTTCACATGCCATAACATGTAGACATGCATGATATTCAAGTCATAAAATATGATTTTATGTCAATTTAAAAGTTAAATTAGAATATAAGATGCATGTTAACGAATTAATAAGATTAATTAGTTTAAAGGTTTAAAAAATTACGAATTCAAGTTTAAGAACAAATGGATATTATGAGTACATTATTTTTCCTTGGTATATCGGATGGAAACCCGAATATAAATTCCATAGCCGCTTCTGAATGGATGGTAATTTGGTTTGCACTCGAGATACAATTCCACGTACCTTTGGAGTAAATAACATACTTTTAATCTATTAAATGGTTTGATGACATATAGTCCATTAGTTGAATTCTAAAATTTTAAATCCTATAAGTGAACTAATTTTTTAAAAGTTAAAATTGATTAGATCACTAAAGAAAACTTGATTAAATTAGTTTAATTAACTTAATTGGTTAGTAGAGACTAATCGGGATTAGTGAATAAAATTTTTAAAAGTTAAAATTGGTTAGATCACTATATCATCAACTAGTATTAATTAAGGTTATGACTTTAGCCGAGCATAATCTAAGATTCATAAAATACTAGTGAGATAGAAACCTTACTCTTTCAAAATAGTGAGTGGGAGAGGGGTATACCACAATATATCCCACGATCTCCATTGTTATCCAAAAATGTGAGATTCAATAGGCGCCTCGAGACGGCTTTGCTTTCGTCCCCCTACGGATGGTGTCCTTTTTGGGTCAATATCAGATTTGGATTCTGAAAGGATAGGGACTATAGATGTATCTGGTGATTTGACCTACCCTACGGCGGCACTTCACTAGTTAAGTCCAAGGGTTCCGAAATAATGGGTCACACTCACAAAGGAATGATTAAGTTGTTAATCAAAGCTTCCTTGATCAAAATAACGGTAGTTGATTAATAAAGAAATAAGAGTTATTTCAGATATATTAATCAATTGAGAATGTCTCAATCTATCATGCAAATACTTGACCTACCCTACGGCGGCACTTATTTGTGGGATGATAGATAACCGTGGCATAGTAATTCTTTTAGGTTTCTAATTCATTATACATTGATCATGCATCATGTTTAATTTTATGCCTAAATGTTTGACAATTTTAATATGCGATGAATGAATATTGAATGCGCGTTTATTATTTTTCAGCCATGGCATCTGCAATAATCTCCATTATCAAACAACAAGAAAAATTAACCTGGGATAATTATGTTAAATGGAAAAGTGACATGAATGCTATCTTGGTCTGTGAAGACCTTAAATTTTTCCTAATGGAGGAATGTCCTCCTGAGCCAGCACCTAATGTTGGCAGAGCTGCACGTAATGCCTATAATAATTAGATTAAAGCTGATGAGAAAGCCCATAGTGTTGGACAGTTATGACCCATAGCATCACTATTTGTACAGATCATGGTGTTGTTGTACAAATTAACTATGTGACAAAGGAAATTGCTCTTTTATAATTTGTAATTAGATTACCAAGAAGTATAAATGATAGAAGGTCCTTATGATTAGTTCCGGATTGAGATGATATGAGACAGTATCAATCCATAAAGGTTTAATCATTAAATATCCCTAGTGGTAGTATTATCGAGATTGGACATCGATAATGCGGAATAGACTAGTATTGCACATGTGCGCGTTGTGGGAGCATAACGGCATAGTTCTCATATATTTGGGTATAGGATACTCTTGCAAGTGTAATAGGAGGTTGTGTTTTACCGATGGTACGGAAAACAGCTTCGCTCTGGATAGACCCCTCGGAATTCCATTGGTAGTATGCCTATGTGTCTATGGAAGTACGAATCTGGGTAGGTGTATTTGGTCTTAACCTGAGACTTGCACCGCTAATACTTGCGACAATCAATATACTTTGTTTTGGTCGTCCAGGGCTTTAACAGGTTCTTTGTACGCCTCGTCTGGGTATATTGAGAATCGTAGTGTATTGGGTGTGATGTCGAGATGGAAGTATCACTCCAGTCATAGTGGAGATGATCATCACGTAGGATACGGAACTGGTTCTCTTATGTACTGCAGTCATCGGGATAATATGACTATGTCATGATTATCCGATATAAAGACTAGTTACCAGAGATCCGACATGTGCTTCGTACGGGGCAGACACATTTACAGCCCCAAGTCTTGCACGTGACATCCGATACTGGATCGAAATACGCAATACTACGTATATTATGCCTGATATAGATCACATATTCCAGTAAGAATATTTTTGGATAATGGGGTAGGCACTGTGCTTTGATTGAAGCCAACCATGTCTTGTAAATCGATAAAAACGTAGTACTAGGTACTTACGTGTTCGGATAGCCCGACGACCGAATTTACCGCCAACATATCCGGGGATCTCTTGGGTCGCTTCCCGAAAATTCACCGATGACGTATGACTCGCACTTTATTAATCTGTGATTAATTAGATGAGAGAGAAAATTAATCTGGGATTAATTGCGGAGATATTTTATCTGGGATAAAATATTATTTAAAGAGAGAACGATTAATTTGGAATTAATCGATAAAATATTATATTCGATATATTATAGGAAATTGGATTTCGACGCGGAATTAAAATTATATTTTAATTCGGCCGAATGAGTTAATTTAGAATTAATTCGTTAGCGAAGTGAATAGTGATTTTGCTAGGCATAATTATTTAATTACGTCGCAATGAAAAATTCGTTAATTTGGAATTAGCAAACCCGAGCCCGGGAGTGTTTGCAAGCACACTCACATTGTGAATTTAAGTGCGGCCCACAAGTCACATCAAACGTCAAATCACTAGTCACATCAAGCGTCAAATCATTTGTCACTTTGAGTGATGTGATGTCTAGTCACTTTTGATGTGAATAGTTGATGGAGGTGGTTGTAGGTTTAAATGCCTTGAATTTTTGAAAGCAAAAATTGATATATCTTTATTTGATTTTTGGAAAATTAAATAAGTGTATTAGATACACAAACCAATTTCTTCTCTCTCACTCTCTCCCTCTCACGGCCTAGGGCCAAATCTCTCTCAATTTCTTGCCAAAATGCCGAGAGCAATAAGGAAGAAAATGTGATGATTTTGTTGCAAAATCAAGAGTGCTAGCACACATAAATGGTCATCCTAAGGTGATAGGGAACTAATTTCGTGAGCATGGAATCATCAAATAAAGCTTGGAGCTTGGAGATCCTTCCATGGTGGTGATCGAATTCTCAAGGAGCACAAGAAGGACCTTGGTCGAGAGCTTCATGGAGCAAGGGCTTGTGTTCATCGCATCCAAAACCGATCAATGTAAGTATGATTTTGCCATTCTTCGTTGAGTATTCACATGTGTTTCATTTCTTGAATTGATCCTTGGGACCTAATAGAAACCCAACAATGGTATCTTGAGCCATTTTGAGCATGAAACTTGGTTAGGGTAAAATTGGGCAAAATTGATTTGAGCATGTTTGAGTGAAATTGATTGTTTGAGTATGCTTAAATTATGATAACATAGTGTTATGCATTGACAATTTGATGAAAATTGGATTGGACAAATTTTCCCCAAATCACTTGGCTTGGCCGATAGGTATATGTGTCATAAGTCTTGGTATTTTTTTGTGTTTTTGATCATTGGATGAGTTGGAAAATATTGGGTTATGTTGATTGTGGATTTAATTTGATTGAAACCGAATCGAACAATTAAACCCCAAAATGCCGAGACACGATAAGCATGGAAAATGATTGATTTTTGATTAAAATGTGTTGGACATATTTTGATGATAATGAGCATAATTAATTGTACAAATTTGTGTTTTGGAAATGTTGATTTGGGTAATTAATTATGGCATACACTTTAGGTTAATTAAGTTATGAAATTTGGAATTTTGGAAATTAGGCTTGAAAAGTTGTAATTGGGCTTAATGGGCTTGGTTGTACCAAGATTGGTTTAGGCTATTTGGTTGGATCCAATTGGGCCCAAAACCATATACATAAAGTCCAATTATGACTTAATGGACCTTTAATAATAATTGGGCATAATGGGCCTAAATTGGTTCTTGGCAAATAAGGGTGATTCCTTAAATGGGTTTTGGTATTTGGGTTTGACCCATATTGACCAAAAGTCCATGCCTTATGAAATCAATTAAAAGCTCATTGGACTTTAAATTAAATTGACATTGGATGTTAATCGGGCTTAGAGACCCGTAATGATTAGATTTAGAATCTAAGTCATAAAGGTTCGTTAATAAATTGTAATATTTAATTTGGAATTAAATAAATGAATTAGTATTAAATACAAATTAAATTGGATTTAATGTTGTAGTTTAATTTAATTCAAGAATTCATACTTTGAGTACTTATTCGTAAATCGAGTTGGACTCGCGCAAAATCAAATCGTTGTTTGAACATTGGATGGTAATTAATATTCAGATTAATTAATTGGATTAGATTGATTGATAACATGCTTGTGTGAATACATGGTTGCGATATATGAATAATGTATATCGGATGGATATTAGATGGGTGAGGGCAATTTTGGAAATTGTTGTAATAAATTTAGAATTTATTAATTGGACCTGCGTGTCCAGCCTATTACCTATTGACTCTGTGTATTTCTCTTCTAACCTATTCCCCTCAATGTAAATGAGGTTTCTTTAGAAGTGTTATGTAATAGGGTAGAAGTAATACTTGTGCTAGCGGGATAGAGGAAAGAGAGAGATTTTTTCTAGGAACAGTGTGTTTAAATATCCATCCGCATATCATTATTATATTTATTTATATGCGCCTTATTATGTGTTTAGAATGCATGTTTAAGGGTGTATGATGATGAGACCTTAACAAAGATAATTAATTGGTTGCCAATTACACGCGAAAAACCCTCACAATATATTAAGCGTTTTTCCTTCCATTGAGTGATTCTTACTCAAGATCCAAGACTGGCATTGGTTTGTTGGCCAAAGTCAAGACCTTTGTCCATCGAGGATGTGTTTGAATCATGAAGGCTTTGTTCCATATCGGTGTCTTGTCCAAGTTGTGATTTGTTGGCCAAAGTCAAGATCACTTCTTGTCCATCGACATTGATTACGAAGCTTTCCAAGGTCAATGGGTTCCGCTTAACTGGGATCACTAAGTTTGTTGTGCCAAAGCCAAGGCTTAGTTGATTCTGAGGAAAAAGGTTAGGCAATATATTGGATATATTGGCATATATAAGATATATGTTTCGGACTTGGATGTCCACCTACTGGATCTAGGAATTGGATGGGATCCAATTGATCTTAGAGATCTACCTAGTTAATTATCATACAATTTGTTGGCCAAAGTCAAGATTGTGTGTTATTTAACGGGATCCTAGCCCACTAGGAAACAAGGTTTCCCGAGTTCTCCACAGAGGGTTAGAGGCTCGCCAAAAAATAGTGGGAGGCAAGTATTAGATTTGCAATATTCGTTTAGTTACTTGCCATACGCGCTCATTTCAATTTTTCGTCAAATAAATTAATATATTAGTTGGACTAATATTTAATGTTGTTTTTTAATTAAACAGTTGGACTGTATTCAAACTATTTCAATTGATAGTTGATTTTATAATTGGATTATAGTAATCAATATAATTGAATTTAACCAATTAAATTATAGTTGATTATATAGTTGGACTATAGTAATCATTATATTAAATTGTACCTAAAATCGTTGATTAAATAGTTGGACTATTAGAATCAAGATAATTGAAATATTAGTGTTTAAAACATAATCATGGGTGAAAATGTATTTAAAGGACTTTAATTTTCAAATTGGGAATAATGAATCAAGATAGTCCTGAAAACTAAGAAGTTACTTTATTTGATAAAATAACATCTTGAGTCTAAGCCCGGAGTTGAGCAAATAGTAGAACATGATATTTGGAATATTCATGTGATGAGAACTTTAGTGCTTAACCATAATGCTTGCCAATAGACTCCTTAATTTCTTAATCAGAACTAAGGATTAGATCCTTATAGTATGATAATGAAATTGAAGGATCTTCATAGATCTATCCTTAGATCTTAGAAGTACTAAATTGCAATAATAAACTCTTGGAGAGTTAATGGATATACTCAAGGAGACAAAGCCAAAGTTTGCAATTAGGCAAGAAGTGCAAGGCGCATCTTACTTAAATATTCTAAAAGGCCAAGGCTTGGCCAAAGGCTTCTGGGTATGAAAAGGGCAAAGGCAAAATCATTATAATCTTCTAGGAAGACCAAAGACATATCCCAAAATATATACCTAAACTATGGCAAACGGAGTCACTGGAAGCGTGACTGCCGTATGGACAAGGCAGATATGAAGGAATTGAAGACGGGCAAGGCTCCGACTTCAAATATGTTTGTCATAAACATGTTCAATACTAATATTAAAATTGGATACTGGATGTGGTACATAAATATGTACTGGTGTGCAGAATCTGCTGAAAAGCAGGATACTAACTTCAGTTGAGATTAATCTGCGAATCGGAAATGGGACGACAGTCACTGTTTTAACCGTAGAAACCTAAGTTTAGGAACTACCCTTCGGGTATGTACTTAAATTAGGAAACTGTTATAATGTAACTAGTTTGACTAGATACATTATCTCTATATCAGGGTTTAACTCATTGCGGGTGTACCTTTATATTCTATAACACTAAAGTGTTTTATTTTATAAAGATGATATTGAGATAAACATATTAGATGTGAATAACAGCATTTATATTTTGAATATAAATAAATCTCGAACATATAACATGACAAACAAATAGCTCAAACTGAGTAAATCAGTTGAAACTTAAATGTGGCATTGTTGTGTGGGACACAATTAACAAGACTCGTATATCCACACTTTCGAAGAGTGGATACTAGGACGGATTTGATTCCATTCAAATAATGTCTAAGAATCTAGTTTTTTAGGCAAAGTGCCTAAAACACCTTTTACTTGGTAAAAGTGCAAATGCCACCGATCTGTTAGCCCTTGGTCGTAGTGACGTAAGTGGGCCCATATCTAGCTAGGCTAGAGGTGGATTTGAATGTTTCGTGACCTTTACGGATGTGGCATCGCGTTATGGTTATGTGTTTCTTTTGAAACACGAATCGAAAACTTTTGATGTAATCAAAGAGTTTCGACACGAAGTAGACAAACAGATCGGCTAAAGTATTAAACCGTCACGGTTAGACCATGATGGAAAATACTTAAGCAATAAGTTTCTCAAATACTTGAAAGAGTATAGTATTCTTTCAATGAGGACTCCTCCCGGAACACGTCAGTCTGACGGTGTGTCCGAACGGAGAAACCGAATTTTATTGGACATGATAAGGTTAATCATGAGTCGCTCTGAGCTACCATTTCCTTCAACGGATACACATTTACAGTTCAGAACTTATTTTGAATAAGGTTCTATAAAAAAATCTGTTTGACAGACTTCATATTAGATATGAACATGAAAGAAACTGGGTTTTCTCATTCCTGAAGATTTGGGTATGCAAGGCATATGTTTGGATGATACCAAACTAAAACCCAAATCGGATAAGTGCCTAATAATGGTTATCCTAGGGAAACCAAAGTATAGTACTTATAAAACTCACAAGAGAACAATTTAATTGTTGCTCGCCATGCGGTTTTCCTAAGAGGAATACCTGCATGCAGTGGTAAGTGGGAGGAAAGTAAAACTCGATGAAAATTGGAGTAATATTGTTACAGGCACTGAGTCCTTAATGGAACACAGATAATTCATCAAGGATGAAACTATACCATAATCTTCGAATACACAAGAACCCCGTAAGTCGGAGAGAGTCAGAAAACAACCTGGGAGGTATGGGTTTCTGATCTCACCTCATAAAGATGTCAATCTTATTGAGGAATACGAACTAACTACGTATGAGGAAGTGATACAAGGTATCGACTCCCTATTATGGCAAGTGCCATGAAGTCCGAAATGGATTCCATGTATACCAACCAAGTTTGGATACTAGTTGATGTACCGAAAGGCATTGTGCCTATTGGTACTATATAAGTCTTCAAGGAAGACATACATGGAAGGCAACATACCAAAGTACTAAGCTAGGCTTGTAGCGAAAACAACATCGTGTCGATTACAACGAAACTTTTTACCTGTTGCCATTGGTAAATCCATTTGGACAATGCTTGCTAATGCTGCATGTTTCATTATGAAATATGGCAGCAGAATGCCAAAATCACTTTCCATAACGGAAACCCTTTCGAGGATGTTTACAACATCATGACGGTTTTGTCGTACCAAAACTAGCAAACAAGGTTTGCAAGTTATTCGATCCATGGATGGATTGAAGCAAGCATTGCGTTCTTGGAATTATCGTTTTGATATAATCATAATGGTATATGATTTAATTCAAAATGAAAATGATTCTTGTGTATATAAGGAGGTTAGTGGGAGCGCACTGACAGTGAATGTCCTAAAGTAATGATGACACGTCATTTCTTGGAAATGATATTCCTGAAATACAATCGGTGAAAGCTTGGCTTTCATGAAAATTCTCCGTAGAATTCTTGGGAGAAACAACCTTTATTCTAGGAATAAAGATCTACTGGGATAGATTTAAAGTTGTTAATACTCTCCGAGAACTCGTACATTGAAATAAATGTACGCGACTTGGTGTCTCATATGCTTTGAGCATATGGAGTCACGATCAGGCTAATCCAAGTGATAGTCATTGGATTGATGTTAAGAACATCCTTTAGTATCTTAGAGGATCTAAGGATGCTATCTTATACTATGGAGAATGAGAACTTGAAGTGACTGGGTTCACTGTTGCAAGTTTCCTAAACGATAAAAATGACTATAAGTCATGACAACGGTACTATAAAGTTTGAATAACGGAACAGTGAGCTGGAAATCTTCCAAGCAAGATACTGTTACCGAATAAACAACAAAAGTGGATTATTACTGCAGCTGAGGCAGCAATAGAAGCCTTCTGGATTGATAATAATCCTAATCAGATTAGGAATATTTCTGTTAGCAGCTGAGCTAGGCTACAGCACAGGCTAAAGAATTAATGGTCTCATCAACGATCCAGATATATACTTCAATTATACATCTGATTCGTTCGGATCATACATCGTGGCGATGTGATGATCGAATAAATCGCATCAGATGATAATTATGCATATCCACTGACGAAAGCTTTTTCTCAGCAGATATTTGAGCGAACCGTACATAGTTCGGGTGTAGGACACTTGAGTGATTGGCTATAGGCCAAGTGGGAGATTGTTGGACAGTTATGACCCATAGCATCACTATTTTTACAGATTATGGTGTTGTTGTACAAATTAACTATGTGACAAGGAAATTGCTCTTTTATCATTTGTAATTAGATTACCAAGATGTATAAATGATAGAAGGTCCTTATGATTATTTCCGGATTGAGATGATATGAGACAGTATCAATCCATAAAGGGTTAATCATTAAATATCCCAAGTCGTAGTATTATCGAGATTGGACATCGATAATGTGGAATAGACTAGTATTGCACGTGTGCGAGTTGTGGGAGCATAACGGAATAGTTCTCATATATTTGGGTATATGATACTCATGCAAGTGTAATAGGAGGTTGTGTGACTATGTGTCTATGGAAGTCCGAATCAGGGTAGGTGTATTTGGTCTTAACGTGAGACTTGCACCGCTAATACTTGCGATAATCAATATACTTTGGTTTTGGTCGTCCAGGACTTTAACAGGTTATGTGTACGCCTCTTCTAGGTATATTGAGAATCGTAGTGTATTGTGTGTGATGTCGAGATGGAAGTATCACTCTAGTCATAGTGGAGATGATGATCACGTAGGATACGGAACTGGTTCTCTTATGTACTGCAGTCATCGGGATAATATGACTAGGGCATGATTATCCGATATAGAGACTAGTTACCAGAGATCTGACATGTGCTTCATACAGGGCAGACACATATCCAGCCCCAGGCCTTGCACGTGACATCCGATACTGGATCGAAATACGCCAACTACATATATTACTCCTGATATAGATCACATATTCCAGTAAGATATTTCTGAAGAATTGGGTAGGCACGGTGCTTTGCTAGAAGCCAACCATGTCTTGTAAATCGGTAAAAACGTAGTACTAGGTACTTACGTGTTCGGATAGTCCGACGACCGGATTTACTGCCAACTGTTGGATAATATGACCCATAGCGTCACTATTTGCACAGATCATTGTGTTGTTGTAGCAAATTAACTATGTAATA
>SKCR01032592.1:0-32843 GCA_019454045.1 Zanthoxylum bungeanum | reverse complement strand
ATTTGCATGGTTACTTTCTGAGTAATTATGACTCACATCAAAGCAGTTGTTAGTTTTGCAGGTCTATAGCTGACATACTTGGCCAGCATGTTTTCTGTGAAGACTTCGAAGACAGTGGATCGCCCCATTTGCAGTCAAGAGCGTTTGATTCCTGGGTCGAGTTATAGGTCCTCACGGCCCTTGTCTTTGTATTTGCATTTATATATCATATGTATGAGTTGTGTAATACTATAGTTCTACTTTGATTTTTGGCCGGAGGCCAAGTATTTTCATTTGTTCATTGAGTTCAGGCCTGAGGCCTTGATGATGATTGCATATATGTTGAATTGTGTGAACAGGTTGTCTCTTGGTGCTGGCTATAAGTCAGGTTGCATGATGTTCTGCATACTGAAGGGGTCTGATAGGGGTGAATCCGGTAATAACGCAGCGGAAGCGGTGAAAATCCGATTTTCAGATTTCAAAACTTTTTCTTGGATTAAATAAATAAAACATTTATTTAATTACCCAATAATCAAATATGAAATAAAATTTCAAATGAATCAAATTCAAGTGAAATTACCAAATTACCCTTATATGGTATTTTGTCCATTTTAGTCCGAAATTGATCCAATCAATTTTGAATGATTCTAAATCATTTCTAAGATGAACTTAGCATGTACAAAACATCAAAACACCAAAAGCCACAAAATCCCAAATTTCCTTACAAATGCCGTGAGCTCCATTTGGAGGGCAAATTGACCATTTGGTCATTTCATGTCTCAAAACTCATCTAAATGAAATCCAATCAACATGAAACTTGCATGCATCATATACACACCCAAATGCTCAACATATCTTAAAACCCCCAAATTTTGAATAGGTATAAACCCTAATTTTCAATTTCCACAAATTGGGCAAATTAGGCCATTTACATTAAATCAAATGTTTCAATCATCAATCTTTCAACTAATTCAAGTCTCAACACAATGAAACAACTCAAGATCAAATCTAGGTCATTTAAGAGTGGGTCAATAACTCTAGAATAGCAACATGGTTTCATAAACCTTAAAAGAATACATATAACTACACTAGTTACACCCTTTGTTCATCATACATGCTCTAACACTTTTAAACAAACAAATTTCAATCATCAAAAACCACAAGAAATAAAGAAAAGAATAACTTAAGAAACTCATGAGAGGTAGCCGAGATCATAAGGAACAAATTCCTTTCTAAAAGTAAGTTTAAGAAACTTACAAATCCAAGCCTTTCTTTAGGTTTTTCTTTTTCTCCTTCCTTTCTTTCTTTTTGTCTTTCTTCAATGGAACTTTTTTTTTGATAAAGTGTATTAGGTTAGTGAAATGAAAAATGAAAAAACAATTTATATGTGCAACATTTGCACCTTGGCCGAAATTTGCACACCAAATTCAACAAATTGTAATTTCAATTTCATTTGCTTTATTATTAATACAACTTGCATAAATATCTTTTATAACCTTTATTAGATATTTATTTAAGTCAAATATGGCAACTAAAGTCATTTACTTTAAATATCCTAACTTAAGATATTTATATTTTAATTAATTTAATCATTTAACAATTAAATAATTAATTAATTAATCAAATACAAATATATTAAATATATGTATAATATTTACATTAAATATTAAAAACATATATTCATTTAGGAAATAAGTCAAATATCTCATTTTGACTATTAATTAATGTGTATTTAAATTAATCAAGTATTAAATGTAAATACACAATAATTACGTAAATGACTATCGGGTTCCTTTTGCACGTATCTTGCGTTTAACCTTAAACGACTTTATAAATAATCAATATTATTTATTTATGTTGCTCTAGTGCTCTACGAGTATGTTTCATTATGGAGACTCTCTAGGTTCAGGTATTTCCGTCACGAAATCAAATTTCGTGTCCATAATCTATCCACCCGTAGATTATGACGATCACGGATAATCTCGCTGAACCACACAGGTCGAGGTCATGGCAAATGTATAATTCCTCCGTCACAAGTATCCGGATAAATCCCAGAGATACAGATATAAAATTCAAATCTCTATGGGGATTATCCAGTCGACTATTCTATTAGCAATCTCAAAAAGAATGTTTAGAACTAGCTTCTAAACTTACCACGGGCCCATGGTTTTATCTGATTGCTAATCATATGGACTACCTATGCTCTGTTACACAGAACTGACGGATCCTATCTTGATACACATAGGACACCCTGAGGATCTATATACACTTAACGAACAGGCGGAGGTCTGATCTAAATAGATCGGTGACGTGACTGCCATCTAAGTGTAGAAGATGTCTCATGTGCCCACAATGGCATCTCAAGTCTAAGAATCACAAGTGCTACTCAACCCGAGAAGATTCTTATTGACGCTGGTGTACATCCATTAAGAATCTTCGGTGAGTCGTTCAGTGTTTATCCGCTATAAACACTTACAGGTCTATACCAGTCTCCAAGACTTATGGTTCATTGAGAACCATTGGAATCAAATATTCCAGTATACGACTGTACCGGTCTCAACGGGTTTACTATACTGACCAAGTAGTGTAAACCTTGACCAGGAACTGTCTGAGAATGACAACGTCATGATACGACTCAATGTCCGTTGCGACGCTTTTGCAACTGTATCATGACTAATCATTCTTCTAGGGTCATTACGTCTTTACCATATAAAAGATTAGATTATATTATAGAAACTGCATATATTATTACTAATAATAATGTTTTACAGAAGTTTTTAACAAAATACAACCGGGAATTGGCGCTCTGAGCACCAACCCCTACAAAATCTCCCACTTGCTCAAGTGCCAATATCGATTGTATCTAATACCCATCGACTCCACGTGTTTATCAAATATTCGGAGGTATGGCCTTCGTCAGCGGGTCTGCTACGTTGTCTTCACTCGGTACCTTGCACACGACAATATCCCCTCGTGACACGATCTCTCGAATGATGTGGTACTTGCGTTCCACATGCTTCGACTTCTGATGCGCCCTCGGTTCCTTTGCTTGCGCAATGGCTCCAGTATTATCATAGTAATAACAGAATCGCATTCTCGATACTTGGGACAACTCCCAATTCTGTGATAAGTTCTTTATCCACACAGCCTCTTTTGCGGCTTCAGAAGCTGCAATATATTCCGCCTCAGGGTGGAATCAGCTGTAGATCCCTGTTTGGAACTCTTCCAACAACACTGCACCTCCGTTAAGGTAAAGACAAATCCAGATGTAACTTTCTATCATCGGGATCCGATTGAAATCGGAGTCTGTATACCCATTAACCTGCAGTTCGTTTCCTCCATATATAATCAACTTATCCTTAGTACCTTTAAGATACTTTAGATATGTTTAATGGCCATCCAATGGTCATTACCTGGATTGGACTGATATCTGTAGTTACGCTAACAGCGAAACTATATCAGGCCTCGTACATAACATGGCATACATTATGCTACCCAAACACGAAGCATAAGGTTGGTTAGACATTCTAACCTTCTCATCTTCTGTTTTGAGGACACACATTCTTAGAAAGATGAATCCATGTCTGAACGGTATGTTTGCTGTCTTACAGTTACCAAAACTATACCGTTCCAAGATCTTATCTATGTACGTTGATTGGAATAACCTAATCAGCCTCCTTTGTCTATCTCGATAGAGTTTTAATCCCTAAAACATAGGAAGCTTCTCCCAGGTCCTTCATGGAGAAATTCTTACAGAGATATGCTTTAAGCTTTAACGCTTTGTAACATTCCTAAATCATTCCCAATGATTAGGATGTCATCAACATACAGGACTAAAAATACGACCATGCTCCCACTGGCCTCTGATACACACAGGATTCTTCCGAATTCTTAAGAAAACCAGACGATCTGATAATCTCTCGTCGAATCGAAGATTCCAACTTCGTGAAGCTTGTTTAAGTCCATAAAGGGACTTCTTAAGCTACAAACCTACCAGTGTTAGACATTATGTCCCATAGCGTCACTGTTTGTAAATGATATTGTATTATTGTACAAAATTAACTATGTGATAATGAAATTGCCTTTTGCCGTTTTGTAATATTATTTACTTTGATATATAAATGGCGAAAGTCCATATGATTAGATACCGGATTGAGATGATATGAGACAGTATCAATCCATAAAGGTTTAATCATTAAATATCCCTAGTCGGAGTATTATCGAGATCGGACATCGATAATGCGGAATAGACTAGTATTGCGCTTGTGCACGTTGTGAGGGCACAACGGCATAGTTCTCATATATTTAAGTATTGGATACTTATGCAAGTGCGATAGGAGGTTGTGTTTTACCGATGGTACGGAAAACAGCTTCGCTCTGGATAGACCCCGCGGAATCCCATTGGTAGTATGTCTGCGTGTCTATGGGAGGCCGCATCAGGGTAGGTGTATATGGTCTTAACCTGAGACTTACATCGCTAGTACTTGCGACAATCGGTAAACTTTGGTTTTGGTGGTTGGGGACCTTAACCGGTTCTGTGTACACCTCTTCTGGGTTTATCGAGAATCGTAGTGTACTGGATGTGATGTCGAGATGGAAGTATCACTTCAGACATATGGAGGTGATGATCACGCAGGACACAGAACTAGTACTCTATAAAAGGTTGCAACCGTCGGGACAATATGACCAGGTCAGGATTGTCCGATTTAAAGAGACTAGTTGCTTGATGTCCGATATATGTTTCGTACGGGGCAGACACACTCCAGCCCCAGGCCTAACATGTGATCATCCGATACTGGATCGATGTACGCAATACTACGGTATACTACGCTTGATATAGATCTTATATTCCTATAAGAATATTTCTGGAGAATTGGGTAGGCATGGCGCTTTGCTAGAAGCCAACCTTGTCTTGTGAATCGGTAAGAACGTAGTACGAGGTACGTACGTGTTCGGATTATCCGACGACCGTATTTACTGCCAACATATCCGGAGATCTCTTGGGTCGCTTCCTGAAGATTCACCTATGATATTTGATTCGGACTTAATTAATCTTGGATTAATTGCGGAGAAACTTTATCTCGGATAAAGTGCCTTATTTAGAGAGAGAACGATTAATTTGGAATTAATCGATAAAATTATTATATTCGATATAATAATCGAAATTCGATTTCGACGCGAAATTAAAATTAGATTTTATTCGGGCATACGAGTTAATTTAGAATTAATTCGTTAGCGACGTAAATAATAATTTCGCTAGGCGCAATTATTTATTTAAATTCGATTTAATTAACGTCGCGACGTAAGTTCGGTATTTCGGAAATATCGAACCCGAACGCGTGAGTGCACGTGGGCCCACTTTCATTTGGAAACGTGTGGGGCCCACATGACACATGTCATTATATGCATTATTTAATTGAATGCATTGCATGGTGATAGTGTACAATACACTCAATGGTTTTGCATGGAGTTTGAGTGTTTGACACTCTAAGCCATTGCATGGTTTGTGTCATATTTATTATTAATTTAATAAATATTATGGCATAAATATAAATTGATTTTTGGTAACAAAAATCAATTACAAAAAAACTCTCCTCTCTCTCTCTCTCAAATTGCCGAAACTGAACAGTTTTGGGCTCTCCATTTCTTCATTTTTGTTGCAAAAAACTTGAAGAAATGGTGTTGTTTGGAACATATATTCACCACAAGGCTAGCACACCTTCAAGGGATCAAAAGAGGTGATAGGGAAACCATCAAAGAGCTTGGAATACACAAAGCTTGGAGCTTTCCACCTCTTCTCATCTTGGCCGAATCATCCCAACTTGGAGCTTCCATTTTGGTTTGATTTTCTCTTCATCACAAAGCATTGTAAGTATGATTCCGCCATACTTCATTTTTAATATATATTCATTGTTGTATTTCAAATGCTTAATCTTTCTTGGGACATATTATAGAAACCAACAATGGTATCATTGAGCTAGGTTTAAGCATGAAATATATTAGGTTAAAATTTGGGTAAAATTGATTGAAGCATGTTCTTGTGAAATTTGATGAATGAGTATGCTTACATGTATATAGAATGATGTTATATGGAATCAATTTTGAGAAAAATGCATTGGATGATTTTTCCCCAAAAATTTAACCTTGGCCGAATGGGTATGTACATGGATGTATTGGAATTTTTTTGTTTGTTTTAAGATCATGGATGACTTAGAACGATACGGGACGTAGATTAGTAATTCAATCGGATTGAAAAACAAATCGACACAAAAAACTCACCTTGGCCGAATCATAATGGACATGTAAAGGAGTTGATTTTTGTTAAAAAATAATGTTGGACATTTATTTTGAAAATAGATGATTAATAAATTAAATGGGTATTTTTGAAATATTTGTTTAATATATTAATCTTGGTATTACACTTTAATTAATTGGACTTTAATGTTTGGAATATTAAAATTTAATTAATGGGCTTAATTGGTGAATTGGGCTTTTAATATTGTATTTGGGCATAATGGGCTTGGTTGGACCAAGTAGATTTGGGCCAAAAGGATTGGATCCAATTTGGGCCTAAATCACTCCATTAAGTCCAAATATAATATAATGGGCTTTAATAATTTAATTGGGCCTTATGGGCTTAAATTGGTTTTATGGCATTAAGGGTGATTCCTTATTTGGGCTTGGTAATTGGGTTTGACCCACATTGACCAAAGCCCAAGCCTTAATAAATCAATTGAAAGCCCATTTGACTTGAATTAAATTAAACATTGGATGTTAGTTGGGCTTTGAGACCCAATAGGATTAGATTTAGAATCTAAGTCTTTAAAGCACATTAAAAGTGTAAACATTTAATTTGGAATTAAATAATTGAATTAGTATTGAATACGAATTAAATTAGATTTAATAAGTAGTTCGATATAATTCGCGAATTCGTACCTTATGTACTTATTCTCAATCGAGTTGGACTCGCGCAAAATCAAACCGTTGTTTGAACATTGGATGATCACTTAAACAAAGACTAATTAATTGGATTAGATTGGTTGTAAAAGCATGTCTTGTTTGAATATATATGTATGTGATGAATGAATAGTGTATATCGGATGGATATTAGAAGGGAAAGGGTAATTTTAGAAATTATTGTAAATTTGGAATTTATAAATTGGACCTGCGTGTCCAGCCTTATCTCTTTATCTCTTTGTATTCTCTTCTCACCTAATTCCCCTCAATGTAAATGAGGTTTCTCTTATTGTATTATGTAATTGGGTAGAAGTAGAATAGTGCTAGCGGGGAGAGGAAAGGGAGTGATTTGTTCTAGGAACAAGTTGTTTATATATCCATCCGCATATCACTATTAATTTACTTTACGCGCTTTATGATGTTTTAGAGAGCATGCTTAAGGGTGTATGATGATGAGACCTAACAAAGATAAATAAATTGGTTGCCAATTACGCGAAAATCCCTCAATTTATATTAAGCAAATATCCTTCCATTGAATGGTTCTTGTTCAAGATCCGAAGTTGGCATTGGTTTGTTTTTGACCAAAGTCAAGACCTTTGTCAATCAAGGATGTACTTGAATCATGAGAGTTTTGTTGCATATCGGTGTCTTGTCCAAATCGTGATTTTTATTGGCCAAAGTCAAGATCACTTTTTGTCCAATGACATTGATTACGAAACTTTCCTCGTCAATGGGTCCCGCTTAACTGGAATCATTAGGTTTGTTTTTGGCCAAAGCCAAGCCTAGATGATTCGGAGGATAGGTTAGGAAAATGTAATGGATACATTGACATTATACATATGTTTCGGACTTGGATGTCCACCTAACCGGATCTAGGAATTGGATGAGATCCAATTGATCATGGAGATCTACCTAAGTTAAATAGCATACAATTTTTATTGGCCAAAGTCAAGGTTGTGTGTTATTTAACGGGATCCTAGCCCACTAGGAAATTCGATTTCCCGAGTTCTCTACAGAGGGTTAGAAACTTGAAGAAAATAGTGGGAGGCTATTATTGAATTTGCAATTTCGTTCAGATATTTAGCCTTACGCGTCTTTCAAAATTATTTCGTTATAATTAGTTGGACTAATATATTGTTATTTTTACTTGTAACAGTTTGACTGTACCCATAACATCGTTGACTTTATAGTTGGACTATAGTTGTCAAGATGACTGGCAAAGGTAATATCCGCGACATAATCATGGGCGATAATGTCTTCAAAGGGACAAACTTTGCCGACTGGGAAATGAACCTCAAGATAGTGCTTGGGGCTGAGAGGGTACTGTATACTATTCAGAGACCTCTCCCGCCTAAACCCACTGAGCCACTGGAGCTAGAGTTATGGAAGACTCATAGTGATGATTGTGACCAAGCTCAGTCAGTTATGCTAGCTGCAATGACCCAGCATTTCAGACGCCAGAACAGGGACTTGGATCCCTATAACATGATGGCAAGATTGCGTGATCTCCACCGCACCAACAAGCGGATGGAGAGGTACGAGCTAGTAAGGAAACTCTTCCGCTCCCGGATGACAGACGGCGCATCAGTTGAGGCCCACGGGACTCAAATGATCGCTGACATAGATGAGTTAGCCAATGGGCATTGTCTTGGAGGCAGAGCTGACGATTGATATGCTATTACAATCGCTACCCGATACTTGGAAACAAATCATCATCAACTATAAGTTGATGGATACACGACGACACTCTTGGAGAGTTGTTGTCCGTGCTGAAGGAGTCCGAAAGGGAACTCCTAAAGGGGAGCAAGCGCGAGGCGCATTTTGCATCGACCTCTCATGCGCCAAGGGCTGGGCCCAAGGCAATTGGAGGTGCGAGGAAGAAGAAGTTCAAGAACAAGGGCAAAGGCAAGTTGACAGTGGCTTCTAGGAAGCCAAGGACAAATCTCGCGACATCTGCCTCAACTGCGGCAAGAGGGGTCACTGGAAACGTGACTGCCGAATGGGCAAGGGCAGAGGGAGGATATCAAGGCTGGCAAGGCTATCGCCTCTGGTATGTTTGTTATTGAGATAAATATGAATACTTCTAGTTTTAAAAATTGGATTTTTGATTCTGGTTGTGGTGCTCATATTTGTACTGATGTGCAGGATCTGCATGATAGCAGGGTGCTGGCATCGGGGGAGATGGATCTACGGGTCGGAAACGGAACACCAGTTGCTGTTTTGGCCGTAGGGACTTTTGTTTTAGAACTGCCCTCAGGGCATGTACTTAAACTTTTGAACTGTTATTTTGTACCTAGTTTAACTAGGAATATTATATCTGTATCCTTGTTAACCCAGCAGGGTTACACTTTTGTATTCAGAAACACTGGGTGTTATTTATAAAAAATGATGCAGAAATTTGCACAGCTGTTGCAAATAACGGTCTTTATATTTTGAATATAAATGAATCTCCTAAAATGACAAACAAAAGGCTCAAAAGGAGTAATCTAAAAGATGAAGCTTATATGTGGCATTGTCGTCTAGGACACATCAACAAGACTCGCATATCCACACTTTCGAAGAGTGGGTACTTGGACGAATTTGATCCCAATTCATATGACGTCTGCGAATCTTGTCTTTTAGGCAAAATGCCTAAATCACCTTTTAGCGGTAAAGGTGAACGTGCCACAGAACTGTTGCTCTCGTTCATACTGACGTATGCGGGCCCATGTCTAGCCAGGCTAGAGGTGGATTTCACTACTTCGTAACCTTTACAGATGATGCATCTCGTTACGGTTATGTGTATCTTATGAGACACAAGTCGGAAACTTTTGAGAAATTCAAAGAGTTTCGACACGAAGTGGAGAAACAAACAGGGAAGAGTATTAAGACATTACGGTCAGACCGTGGTGGCGAATACTTAAGTTATGAGTTTCAAGATTACTTGAAAGAATATGGTATTCTTTCACAGTGGACTCCTCCTGGAACACCGCAATTAAACGGTGTGTCCGAACGGAGAAACCGCACCTTGTTGGACATGGTAAGGTCAATGATGAGTCGCACTGAGCTACCAATATCCTTCTGGGGATACGCATTAAACAGTGCTATACTTATTTTGAATAAGGTACCGTCGAAGTCTGTTGAACAGACTCCATATGAGATATGGACAGGAAGGAAACCAGGTTTCTCTTTCCTGAAGATTTGGGGATGCTGGGCATATGTTAAACGTTTGGAAGGTACCAAACTTGAACCCAAATCTGATAAATGCCTTTTCGTAGGATATCCTAGGGAAACCAAAGGATATTACTTCTATCACCCACAAGAGAACAAAGTATTTGTTGCTCTACAAGCATTTTTTCTTGAGAAGGATTTTATAAATGCAGTGGTAAGTGGGAGGAAAGTAGAACTCGATGAAGATCGTAGTGATACTGTTCCTGGCAATGAATCAACGACGGAACAAGAACAGACCGTCCGGGATGAGTCTGTACCACAAACTTCACATACACAAGGACCGCGTAGGTCGGAGAGAGTCAGAACAGTACCTGAGAGGTATGGGTTCCTGATCTCACCTCATGTAGATATTAATCTTATTGAGGATAATGAGCCGGCTACGTATGAGGAAGCGATACAAAATATCGATTCCGCTTTATGGCAAGAAGCCATGAAGTCCGAGATGGATTCCATGTACGCCAACCAAGTTTGGACACTGGTTGATGCACCAGAAGGCGTAAAGCCTATTGGATGCAGATGGATCTTCAAGAAGAAGACCGACATGGATGGCAACGTACAAACGTACAAAGCTAGGCTTGTAGCGAAGGGGTATCGTCAACAATATGGTATTGATTATGACGAAACCTTCTCACCCGTTGCCATGATTAAATCCATTCGGATAATGCTTGCAATAGCTGCATATTTCGACTTCGAGATATGGCAGATGGACGTTAAAACCGCTTTCCTTAACGGAAACCTTTTGGAGGATGTTTATATGCAACAGCCTGACGGTTTTATCGTACCTAGACTTGCAAACAAGGTTTGTAAGTTAAATCGATCCATTTATGGATTGAAGCAAGCATCACGGTCATGGAATCAGCGTTTTGATGAGATCATAAAAGAATATGATTTCGTGCAAAACGCAGATGACCCTTGTGTATACAAGAAGGTTAGTGGGAGAGCACTTACTTTTATTGTCCTTTATGTCGACGACGTATTGCTTATAGGCAATGACATTCCCATGCTAACGTCGGTGAAAGCTTGGCTTTCATTAAAATTCTCCATGAAAGATCTGGGAGAAGCAGCCTTTATTCTTGGAATAAAGATCTACCGGGATAGATCTAGAAAGCTGCTTGGACTCTCCCAGAGTACATACATTGATAAAGTGTTGAAGCGATTCAACATGGAACAATCCAAGAGGGGATTGGTTCCAATGGTACGTGGTACCTCTCTGTCTAAGGACATGTGTCCTAAGACTCAGGAAGAGAGAGACAACATGAGTCGGATACCGTTCGCCTCGGCAGTCGGATCGATCATGTATGCCATGATATGTACACGACCTGATGTCTCATATGCTTTGAGCATGTGCAGTCGCTATCAGGCCGATCCAGGTGAAGGTCACTGGATAGCAGTTAAGAATATCCTTAAGTATCTTAAACGAACTAAGGATGCTTTCTTAATTTATGGAGGTGGAGAACTTGCGGTATCTGGGTATACCGATGCAAGTTTCCAAACCGACAAGGATGACTACAAGTCACAATCCGGGTACATTTTTTGTTTGAATAACGGAGCAGTGAGCTGGAAATCTTCCAAGCAAGATACTGTTGCCGATTCAACAACAGAAGCGGAGTACATCGCTGCATCTGAAGCAGCAAAGGAGGCAGTTTGGATCCGAAAGTTCCTAATCGGATTAGGAGTAGTTCCGTTAGCAGCTGAGCCCGTTCCATTGTATTGTGACAATAACGGGGCTATAGCGCAGGCTAAGGAACCAAGGTCTCATCAACGGTCCAAGCATGTTCTTCGACGTTACCATCTGATTCGGGAGATTATACATCGTGGCGATGTAAAGGTCGAGAAGGTCACATCAGATGACAACATTGCAGATCCGCTGACGAAGGCTGTTCTTCAGCAAGTTTTTGAACGACACATACATAGTTCGGGTATTAGATGCTTGAGTGACTGGCTATAGGCCAAGTGGGAGATTGTTAGACATTATGTCCCATAGCGTCACTGTTTGTAAATGATATTGTATTATTGTACAAAATTAACTATGTGATAATGAAATTGCCTTTTGCCGTTTTGTAATATTATTTACTTTGATATATAAATGGCGAAAGTCCATATGATTAATACCGGATTGAGATGATATGAGACAGTATCAATCCATAAAGGTTTAATCATTAAATATCCCTAGTCGGAGTATTATCGAGATCGGACATCGATAATGCGGAATAGACTAGTATTGCGCTTGTGCACGTTGTGAGGGCACAACGGCATAGTTCTCATATATTTAAGTATTGGATACTTATGCAAGTGCGATAGGAGGTTGTGTTTTACCGATGGTACGGAAAACAGCTTCGCTCTGGATAGACCCCGCGGAATCCCATTGGTAGTATGTCTGCGTGTCTATGGGAGGCCGCATCAGGGTAGGTGTATATGGTCTTAACCTGAGACTTACATCGCTAGTACTTGCGACAATCGGTAAACTTTGGTTTTGGTGGTTGGGGACCTTAACCGGTTCTGTGTACACCTCTTCTGGGTTTATCGAGAATCGTAGTGTACTGGATGTGATGTCGAGATGGAAGTATCACTTCAGACATATGGAGGTGATGATCACGCAGGACACAGAACTAGTACTCTATAAAAGGTTGCAACCGTCGGGACAATATGACCAGGTCAGGATTGTCCGATTTAAAGAGACTAGTTGCTTGATGTCCGATATATGTTTCGTACGGGGCAGACACATCTCTCCAGCCCCAGGCCTAACATGTGATCATCCGATACTGGATCGATGTACGCAATACTACGGTATACTACGCTTGATATAGATCTTATATTCCTATAAGAATATTTCTGGAGAATTGGGTAGGCATGGCGCTTTGCTAGAAGCCAACCTTGTCTTGTGAATCGGTAAGAACGTAGTACGAGGTACGTACGTGTTCGGATTATCCGACGACCGTATTTACTGCCAACATATCCGGAGATCTCTTGGGTCGCTTCCTGAAGATTCACCTATGATATTTGATTCGAACTTAATTAATCTTGGATTAATTGCGGAGAAACTTTATCTCGGATAAAGTGCCTTATTTAGAGAGAGAACGATTAATTTGAAATTAATCGATAAAATTATTATATTCGATATAATAATCGAAATTCGATTTCGACGCGAAATTAAAATTAGATTTTAATTCGGGCATACGAGTTAATTTAGAATTAATTCGTTAGCGACGTAAATAATAATTTCGCTAGGCGCGATTATTTATTTAAATTCGATTTAATTAACGTCGCGACGTAAGTTCGGTATTTCGGAAATATCGAACCCGAACGCGTGAGTGCACGTGGGCCCACTTTCATTTGGAAACGTGTGGGGCCCACATGACACATGTCATTATATGCATTATTTAATTGTTAATGCATTGCATGGTGATAGTGTACAATACACTCAATGTTTTGCATGGAGTTTGAGTGTTTGACACTCTAAGCCATTGCATGGTTTGTGTCATAAGTTTATATTATTAATTTAATAAATATTATGGCATAAATATAAATTGATTTTTGGTAACAAAAATGATTACAAACAAAAAACTCTCTTCTCTCTCTCAAATTGCCGAAACCTGAAACAGTTTTGGGCTCTCCATTTCTTCATTTTTGTTACAAAAAACTTGAAGAAATTGTGGTTGTTTGGAACATATATTCACAGCACAAGGCTAGCACCTTCAAGGGATCAAAAGAGGTGATAGGGAAACCATCAAAGAGCTTGGAATACACAAAGCTTGGAGCTTTCCACTCTTCTTATCTTGGCCGAATCATCCCAACCTTGGAGCTTCCATTTTGGTTTGATTTTCTTCATCACAAAGGCATTGTAAGTATGATTCCGCCATACTTCATTTTTAATATATATTCATTGTTGTATTTCAAATGCTTAATCTTTCCTTGGGACACATTATAGAAACCAACAACCCGAGGTTTGGCTGGATGTGAACCTTCCGGCGGTTCCATATAGATTTCTTCATCAAGAAACCCATTTAGAAAGCCGTTTTGACATCCATTTGCCAATCTCGTAGTCATGATACGCAGCTATAGAAAGCAAAATCCGGATAGACTTAAGCATTGCCACCGGCGAAAAAGTTTCATCGTAGTCACGCCAGGTCGCTGCGTGTAACCTTTGCTACCACCAGTCGGGCCTGTAAGTTTCAACCTTACCGTCAGGCCCACGCTTCCTTTTGTAACCCATTTACAACCGATAGGAACAATTCCTTCGGGAAGCGGAATCAAGTCCCAAACTTGATTTTCATGCATTGAATCTATCTCGGATTTCATGGCACTTTGCCATTTCACGGAGTCGATGTCCAACATCGATTCTCTATAGGTGAAAGGATCGGTCTCTTCAACTAAGAGAACATCCAGACTCTTTTCTTGTATCAAATACAAGCGTTCAGGAGGTCTAGATACCCTTTCCGACCTACGGAGTGTGTGTGTTGAAGGTCCTTCATCTACTTGAACTTCAGGTTCCTCCGTTGGTTCGTTGTTTTTAGGTTGGACTTCATCAAGTTCAACCCTTCTATGATCACTACCTTCTGACAAAAATTCTACTTCTAGAAATTTTGCGAAGCGAGCTACGAACACGTTTCGATGCTCGGTATCATAGAACAGATATCCCATCGTATTTGAGGGATATCCAACAAACCTAAACTTTTGCCCTCGAGGCGAAAGCTTACTTTGCTGAGTCACCCTGACATAGGCAGGACAACCCCAAACCTTAATATAATTAAGATTCGGTCTCCTACCGAACCATATCTCATACGGTGTCGTAGGAACAGCTTTTGAAGGAATCTTATTCAAAAGATGTGCGGCGGTTAAGAGACAGTAGCCCCATAAATAATAGGGCAAATCTGTGAAACTCAACATCGATCGGACCATATCCAATAAAGTCTGATTTCTCCTTTCAGATACACCGTTGTGCTGTGGTGTACCTGGAGGAGTATATTGAGCGAGAATCCAATTCTCCTTCATATAATCCATGAACTCACCACTCATATATTCGCCGCCTCGATCTGATCGAAGGCATTTAATATATTTACCAGTTTGTTTTTCTACTTCATTTCGGAACTCTTTGAACTTTTCAAAGGTTTCTGATTTATGTCGCATCAAATACACATAACCGTACCGTGAAAAATCATCGGTAAAGGTAACGAAGTACGAATAACCACTGTGAGCAGTTTGACTTAGTGGACCACATACATCAGAATGTACGAGTTCCAGTAAGTTAATGGCACGGTGTCCAACACCAGAAAATGGGGCCTTGGTCATTTTACCCTGAATACAGGATTCACAAGTTGGATAGGATTCAATGGTAAGATCTGGTATCAAACCATTCCTAACTAACTGGGTAAGGCGTTTAACGCCAATGTGACCAAGTCTCATATGTCAAAGTTCAGTATTATTAATTTCAGGTAATCTACGTTTATTAACTCCAGTATTTAATATATCTTTAGAAGTTTGCAATGTATAATGACCATGCTGATTTGGACAACTAAGGATCTGAATATTATTTCTATCATATAAATACAAAGAACTATTCTTAATATTCATACAAAAGCCTTATGTATCAAGTATAAAAAGTGATATAATATTAGCGACACATCCTGGTACAAAATGACAGTCATTAAGCAAAAGTGTCCCATTCGGCAATGAGATCTCGCATACTCCCACTGCAACTGCATCCAAAGAGTCTCCACTCCCGAACCGCAACTGCATCTCCCCTGACTTCAGCCTCCTACTTTCCTTTAGCACCTGCAACGAATTGCAAATGTGAATGGGACAAGCATAATCTAAAATCCAGCTGGATATAACGGCTTAACAAGCCAAAGATAAATCAATAACTGGAAAAATAAAAGTACCTGATGTTGATGCTCTGTCTCTCCTGATCTGAGCAATGTAATCTGGACAGTTTCTCTTCCAGTGCCCGACCTTGCCGCAGTGGTGGCATTTGTCTTCAGAAGCCCTCTTGGGCTTGGCTATCTTCGGCTGCTGTTGAGGACCAACTGTCCTCTTTTTCTTCTTCCCTTTCTTGTTCTTTCCCTTGGACATTCCTTGGGAAGAAGCTTAAAGAGAAGTAGATCTAGGAGGGCGAGTTGGTAATCCCTTCCTAAGGTCCTCTTCTGCCGTGAGCAACATCCTATGCAGCTCATGGTAGGTGCAGACGGTCCCGTGCATGTTGAAGTACATCACAAACTGTCGGAATGAAGCTGGCAGAGAACCCAGAATGACACTCCTCCCGAGAATGTCATTCAGGATGAGATTATGTTGCCTCAACTGATCGATCAAATCGATCATTTGAAGAACATGCGGGCTAACACTTTGCCCCTCATCCAGGCGCGCATGGAACAGTTCCATGGCGACTTTATGAACAATCACTTGTTCTTGGTTCTCGAACGATTGTCTCAATCGCGTCATCATACTGTAGGAATCAATCATACCATAGTATTGCTGTTTGAGTTTCGGAGAGAGCGAACTGAGAATGTATGACTTAACTCTTAAGTCATCATCTTTCCAAGTTTCAAAAACTCGGCGTTCCTCTTCCGAAGCCTCTTCACCCACTGCAAGGGGCAAAGGGCCCTCAAGCACATATCCCAACTTCTCGGAGTCGAGGACAATCCTCAAGTCCATTTCCCAGTCCGTAAAGTTCTCAGCGCCTTTTAGTTTGTTCGCATCTAACATACGCGCAAACTGGTTTGTGGATTGACCCGCCATCGCAAATCTATCATATAGATCACGAAAAACGGTTAGCAGAAATAAAGCAGTTTCATATAATATCAAAAGCATAAACTAGATCATGGATTTTTAATCTAATATGCCCCTCCCACTAAATCATGCAATACTGTAATCCCAAAACAGAATACAAATATTTAATAATTAAATTAAATATAAATAGTGAAAAGTGGATCCCGTGAATATATTTCAGCTCACAGCAGAGGCACGGTCTCGCCTACGTATATTCATCAGGTAGACAACTCATTTGTCAATCACTCAATAGTGACTCCTAAGTATCCGGTCCTGGCCGTTTCTCGTTGTCGCTGCGAAGGCAGGCCCACAAGGAGACGTACCAAGGTAATACTCGTCAATGATAAACTCAAGTTACTTACGTAATCCTGACAGCTAGGGCACGTTCAGAATTCCGCTTTTACTTGAATTTATCTAGTATCAGATATACATCCGTATAAATAAATCTTTATCGGCTACACCCTCACAGCAGAGGCACGGTCTCGGATGTAGTCACAAAGAAGTATTCATAAACCGTATTGACAAGACGGACCATATAACATGCATCAAATACAAATTACATTTAAACCTTATTATTAGGGATTTTCCGCTAAGTGTCATACACCCTAAATCTAATCAAATTAGTTCCTAATAAGCATGCATAAATCAAGAAAACATGATTAAACATTGATTCAATGTAGGCTAAGCATTTTAAGTGGCCTAGAATCAGACTCGCTCTGATACCATTTTGAAGGGGTCTGATAGGGGTGAATCCGGTAACGCAGCGGAAGCGGTGAAAATCCGATTTTCAGATTTCAAAACTTTTTCTTGGATTAAATAAATAAACACATTTATTTAATTACCCAATAATCAAATAATGAAATAAAATTTCAAATGAATCAAATTCAAGTGAAATTACCAAATTACCCTTATATGGTTATTGGGTAATTAAATAAATGTGTTTATTTATTTAATCCAAGAAAAAGTTTTGAAATCTGAAAATCGGATTTTCACCGCTTCCGCTGCGTTACCGGATTCACCCCTATCAGACCCCTTCAAAATGGTATCAGAGCAATAAATTGTTTTTCAATTTCATTTGCTTTATTATTAATACAACTTGCATAAATATCTTTTATAACCTTTATTAGATATTTATTTAAGTCAAATATGGCAACTAAAGTCATTTACTTTAAATATTCTAACTTAAGATATTTATATTTTAATTAATTTAATCATTTAACAATTAAATAATTAATTAATTAATCAAATACAAATATATTAAATATATGTATAATATTTACATTAAATATTAAAAACATATATTCATTTAGGAAATAAGTCAAATATCTCATTTTGACTATTAATTAATGTGTATTTAAATTAATCAAGTATTAAATGTAATACACAATAATTACGTAAATGACTATCGGGTTCCTTTTGCACGTATCTTGCGTTTAACCTTTAAACGACTTTATAAATAATCAATATTATTTATTTAATGTTGCTCTAGTGCTCTACGAGTATGTTTCATTATGGAGACTCTCTAGGTTCAGGTATTTCCGTCACGAAATCAAATTTCGTGTCCATAATCTATCCACCCGTAGATTATGACGATCACGGATAATCTCGCTGAACCACACAGGTCGAGGTCATGGCAAATGTATAATTCCTCCGTCACAGGTATCCGGATAAATCCCAGAGATACAGATATAAACGTCAAATCTCTATGGGGATTATCCAGTCGACTATTCTATTAGCAATCTCAAAAAGAATGTTTAGAACTAGCTTCTAAACTTACCACGGGCCCATGGTTTTATCTGATTGCTAATCATATGGACTACCTATGCTCTGTTACACAGAACTGACGGATCCTATCTTGATACACATATGACACCCTGAGGATCTATATACACCCAACGAACAGGCGGAGGTCTGATCTAAATAGATCAGTGACGTGACTGCCATCTAAGTGTAGAAGATGTCTCATGTGCCCACAATGGCATCTCAAGTCTAAGAATCACAAGTGCTACTCAACCCGAGAAGATTCTTATTGACGCTGGTGTACCATCCATTAAGAATCTTCGGTGAGTCGTTCAGTGTTTATCCGCTATAAACACCTACAGGTCTATACCAGTCTCCAAGACTTATGGTTCATTGAGAAACCATTGGAATCAAATATTCCAGTATACGACTTGTACCGGTCTCAACGGGTTTACTATACTGACCAAGTAGTGTAAACCTTGACCAGGAACTGTCTGAGAATGACAACGTCATGATACGACTCAATGTCCGTTGCGACGCTTTTGCAACTGTATCATGACTAATCATTCTAGGGTCATTACGTCTTTACCATATAAAAGATTAGATTATATTATAGAAACTGCATATATTATTACTAATAATAATGTTTTACAGAAGTATTTAACAAAATACAACCGGGAATTGGCGCTCTGAGCACCAACCCCTACACATACATCATGCCAAAATTTTGTCAGATTCAGAGGCTTATGGAGATGGGTTTTCCTGTCTCCTGCCGGTAGCATACTGGCCTAGGCGGGATGTTACAAAGTTGGTATCAGAGCATGTTTTAAGAGTCAGTCAGTAGCATGTTCTAGAAGTAAGTGACTGCAATGTGGGGATCCAGTTGTCGGAGATTGTCTTCAGTTTGGTAAAGACCACGTAGGTCTTTATATGTATCTTCTATGATTGTTTGACGTAATTTGATTATATTATTCAGTGCCTTGCTTGCTTGAATATGAGTCCATGGATGACTCATTTGTTGTGCATAGAGTAGTTATCTCCGTATGGGAGGAGGTTAAGTTGAGTTAGTACTTTTATGCCCTTTTTAATCAGAGAATTAGTAAGAATGAGATAATACCAGTATAGGGCCTTGTGAGGCCAGAGGACTCGAGATCAGAACCAGAATAGTACAGCTAGAGATAAGAACCAGATCAGTATAGTCAGAGTTGAGGATCAGACCAGTATAGTCAGTTTAAAGCCGTAGATGAGCCGTTATGGATCCTAGCTTATAGATAGCGGTTAGTTCACAGTTGAGACAGAGAAGTTATATCAGTGGAGTTTAGAGTAAGATAGTTTCCGCGCATGCGACCAGGGTCGAATCAGCAGTTATAGGGACGGAGAAATTTCGAGGACGAAATTTTTATAAGGAGGGCTGAATGTAACATCCCAGATTTTCAGGACTGTTCTAGAAGATTCCTGGAACGATGTTATAGACTCGGAGCAAGATGATAATGAAGAATAAGAGTTCAAGTGATGTCATATGGGTTGAAATAATAGATTATGAGTATTCATCGCGTTGGAAAACGTGTGATATCAAAAGTCAGTTACTCAATATTCTTTTTATAAAGCGCGTAAAGTTTATAGTTTTGGTCCCGAATTTAGTAAACGACCTCCGATCTAGTCGATTCTTGAACCATCGGACTCGTTTTTCCGAGACGAACAAATTTCGTGTTGAGCACTTTTCGAGAATCGCGTTAGAAGGGCTCCGAAAATTGAATATTCCAGAAGATTCCAGAATAGGGACTGATTAGTAAATTCGCAGGGACAAATCGATATTTTCCAGCCTAGTATATAAGCCTTAAGGTTTCTCAATTTTGCAAAAGTGGCAAACCCAAAACAAATCATCCTCTCGACCCCCCCCCCCCCCGTCGCCCCTTCGTGCAGTAGTTCACGAGCCGTGCCACCCGCCAAATCGAAGCTCTCGATGAGTACTACGAGTGTGTGAGATTGATTTCGCCGAACAACGGCCAGAATCACGTAAAACGAGGAGAAAAGCGTCGGTGAACAGTAAACCCATGTCGAACAGTAGCTCCGATCGAATTCTGTCGACACCAGCGCGTTCGTATGGACTTTGGGAGTCCGATATGGCCTCGGAATTTCGGTACGACTTTCCGTTCAAAATTTGATATTTCAAAGTGTATCGATTTATATTCGGATGTTTCCGGTAGTTCCGTAGTTTAGCGAATTGCCTTGATATGAATTGAATATGATTTAATATGTTAAAATGATAAATATGGTAGAATCCGGGAGGAATCGGATGAGATATGACCGATCCGGTAGAGTTAGCGAGATTTCGGTAAAACGGAGTTTCTCGCGCGATTGAGCGTAGATGATCGTAAACATAGTTATGATGTAAATATGGTATTGCGAGGGTAATTAGGTAATTATGGATTAGTTCAGAGGGTTCGAGACTTTTCCGCAAGTTTTGCACAAACGCGTAAAATGAGAATATGACCATCTAGCTAATTTAGAATAGCATGTAAGCATGTATTAGAGTAATGAAGCTTAGACTATAGTATCAGAGATGATTCAGGTGTTCCGAGGAAACCCGTAGTTGTTTTAGATGAGTTGAAAGTTCCACAAATAGCGGTTCTGACCCTGTGTTATTATTGTTTTGACAGATCGGATCCAGGTTAGGAGTGTCCGCGAAGCCGGGTAAGTAACTCATGCTGCGAATACTTAAGAAATCTAACGTTGCTCGAAATTAGTAATATAACAAAGTCGTATATAGTTATATGTATGAAACCTGTATATATAAGTATGAGTGTAAAATAAAGTAGTAGGTGTATCTATATACACATGTAGATGAAAACAAGCAGTTACAAGTATATATTTGAGTAAAGATAAGCATGAGCATGTAGAAGTAAAGAGATACATACGTAGGTATAAACTAGTATATATATATGTATAGATATAGCATATAAATGAGGTTATGATTATGATTATAATTAAATGAGACTTGGGTTTGGGGGTTGTAGAAACTACACCATAGGGAATGGGTTTAAAGCTTAAAGGATGTAACGGCGAGTGCGACTTATAAGTACACTTTTTTGACAAGAAAAACGAAAATTGAACGAATGGGCATATTTACTAATAATGTATAGTCATTAACCGATTTAGCAAAGATTAAGGTAAAATGTAAAAGGTTATAGTATGGTATCACAGGGGAAATGCTAAAATATGTTAATTTGAGTTTGCATGATGGGTGTTTATAAAGAATGAAATATATATATATATATCTTTGTTTTATAAATATATATATCTTTGTTTTATAAGTATAGTTGGATATGTAAATAAGTGTGTGTATGTGTATATGAGTATATTTATGGTTGCTCGATAAAGTAAAATATGAACCTGAGTAGTATAGAATAACATGAATGGAAGTATGAGCATGTAGTATAAGTAGTAGTGTTTATGAAAAGCATGTCATGTTTATATGCATACTAGTCTGAGATACATTTCAGAACTCAATGGAGATAAAGTATTAACATGTTATTATATATATGTATGCATGTATATATAAATATGACTATGTAGGTAGATAAGTTTATGTGTGCATGAATATATACGAGCATATATACAATGTATGAAAGCATGGCTAGAGTAGAAAGAGCATGAGAATTTCATATGCATATATATATATATGTATATGTGTGTGTTAAGATTTTTGGCAGTTGAAAATGTTTTCAAAGATTTAAAATGTTTTAAAGAAAGTTTCAGATGTTTTAAAATACAACGTATTTCAGAAATATGTTGCTTCTAGTTTTGAGATTTTAAAACATGAGTTTTATGGTTTTCGGGGCATTAGGTAAAACCTCACTCCAGTATGTAACTAGTACAGTTGGAATTGACGATTACAGAGAACATGTGCACATGTAGGGCCAGGATGGCGGCATAGGATCGTGTACCTGGTCCCTAGTGGTGGCTACACCCAGTTGAGTGATGGACATGGGTGTAGGGCTCTACGTTGCCAGTTGAGTATTGGTCCTGAACGTAGGGTACCACCAGTTCTAGAGATGCCCAGTTGAGTGATGGTTCTGGGCATCGAGTACACCCAGTTGAGTGATGGTCCTGGGTGCAGAGCAGTTTTCAGATTTTCAGTACGCAGTTTCCAGATTTTCAGTGCCTAGATTTCAGAAACCAGATGTTAATACACGGTTTTTAAAAACAAAGTTTAGAAACAGTTTTTCAGATTTCAGTTTCAGATACAATTTACAGTTTTAAGATACAGTTTTCAGTTTTTAGATACATCTCTCAGTTTTCAAGTGTAGTTTTCAGTTTTCAGATACTGTTTCAGAAAGAGCTTTTCCAGAAAAAGAAAGTAAAGTAAAGTTTTCAGCAAATAATTCTCAGAAAGAAACTTTAAGATGATAGTTTTTCAGAAGAGTTTTCAAAAAAGTATTTTCTAAAAAGCATAGCATGTTAAAGTTTTATATATAGCATATACGACGTGCATATGGATTATATATACTAGTAATTCATCTGAGAAGCATATAGTTGACATTGAAGCATGATAGCATGATTGCATATATATATTTTTGTGATTGATGCATGTGTGTATTGTATGTTCACATGGAATGAACAATTGGTAAGATATGAGCTTGTGATTATATGAATTGATATCCATGATTATATGGTTAACTTTATGCATCGCATATTCATACAGAGTTAGCATTTGTAAGGTACGAGCACATAGTAGTAAGATCTTATTTTAATGTATATATATTAAGGATGATTGTATAAGTTGTTTGCTTACTTAGAAAGAATAGACTATAGGGATGCTAGTTCGTGATGAAATAGAATCATATGCATGTAATCACAATTAGTGATAGTGGATTAGGTAATTAATAGAATTAAGATTTTAATAGTCCGATTTGATGATATTTCAAGATAATGTAATAAATAAAGTTATAATAAATATTTGAACCAGGTTAGTAAAGAGTATAGAAAGCAAGTAAGAGTCAGTGTAGCGTAGCAAAAGCATGATGAGTCTTATATATTTGTGACATAGAAACTTAATATATATAATTACCTATAGTTTACAGATGTTTGGTAAAGTATATAGTAAATAAGAGTAGCACATGTTGGTCAGATAAAGTAACATGTTTGTGAAATGGTTAGGAAATAGATAATTAATTTGGACTTCATAGATATTTGTATGGTTACTTACTGAGTCATTATGACTCACATCAAAGCAGTTTGTTAGTTTTGCAGGTCTATAGCTGACATACTTGGCCAGCATGTTTTCTGTGAAGACTTCGAAGACAGTGGATCGCCCCATTTGCAGTCAAGAGCGTTTTGAGTCCTGGGTCAAGTTATGGGTCCTCACGGCCCTTGTCTTTGTATTTGCATTTATATATCATATGTATGAGTTGTGTAATAGTATAGTTCTACTTTGAGTTTTGGCCGGAGGCCAAGTATTTTCATTTTTTCATTGAGTTCAGGCCTGAGGCCTTGATGATGATTTCATATATGTTGAATTGTGTGAACATGTTGTCTATTGGTACTGGCTATAAGTCAGGTTGCATGATGTTCTGCATACATCATGTCGAAATTTCGTCAGATTCAGAGGCTTATGGAGATGGGTTTTCCTGTCTCCTACCGGTAGCATCCTGGCCTAGGCGGGATGTTACACTTGCGGTCATCACTGAGACCATAACCTCATGACGTTGCCGCTCTGAAGGCTGTCTGAACATGTCCTACAATGACTCCATCATCAAAGATGCTATAGCCATTGGCTCATGCTTTTCAGTAAGAACCTTAAACATCTTTACTAGCAAATAGCAGCGGGCTTTCTCATTGTCCATGACCCATTTTGGTAGGCATCGTGCACAGCTTGGCCAAAATTTCGGGATGGCTTGGGAGGACATTCCTCCATCAGGACAAACTTAAGGTTTTCATAGACCAAGATTGCATTCATGTTACTTTTTTATTTTACATAGTTTTCTCCCGTTAGTTTTTCATTTGAGAGAATTTAAATGATTGGAGAAATCATGGCTAAAAATAAAATAAGCATGCATTTTAATATTCATTCATCGCATATTGAAATCATCAAAATATTTAGGCATAAAATTAAACATGATGCATGTACCATATATAATGAATTAGAAACTTAAAAGAATTATTATACCACGAAAATCTATCATCTAACAAATAAGTACCGCCATAGGATAGGTCAAGTATTTGAATGATAGATCGAGGCAATCTCAATTGATTAATATATGCGAGAATAACTCTTATTCCTATATGAACCAACCACAATTTGATTTGATCAAGGAATTTCGATTAACATTTAATCATTCCTTTGTGAGTGTAACCCGTTGCTTCGGAACCCTTGGACTTAACTAGTGAAGTGTTGTTGTAGGGTAGGTCAGTTCACCAGATACATCTAGAATTCATATCCTCTCGGAATCCAAACTTGAAATTGACCCAAAATGGACACCATTTGTAGGGGACGAAACAAAGTCGTCTCCAGACGCCTGTTGAATCTCATATTTTCGGACTAACAACGGAGATCGCGGAATATATTGTCGATCCCTCTCCCACTCACTATTTTAAAATTAAAGGTTTCTACTTAAAATATCTAATATTTTAATTCACAAGTATCTAAAAGTTTATGCACAGCTAAAACATAACTTAACTTTACACTAGTGAAAAATTAGTGATATATCCAATTTTAACTCTTAAAATTTTATTCTCTAATTCTTATTAGTCCCAACTAATATTTTACTTAATTAAACTAATTTAATTAAGTTTACTTTAGTGACCTAATTAATTTTAACTCTTAAAATTTCTAGCTCACTAACAAGTTTAAAATTAGAAATTCAAATAAGGGACAAAATTTTTTAATTGATCTATTTAATTAATATAAGCGTCTTATAAATTCCAATGGTATGTGGAATTGTGTCCCGAGTGCAGACCACACTACCGTACATTTGGAATTGGCTATGGAACTTACGTTTGGGTTTCCATCCGATAAATCAAAGGAAAATATAATGCACTTATAAAGCCCATATATTTATTGAATTCGAATGTAACACCCCGCCATGGCAGGATGTTACCAGCATGAGACATGATTGACGTATCTCTATAATCCTCTTAATTTACCGACAATTCGGCATGATGTATTCTAAAAATAGACAACTTTGATCTCATTCCAGCACCAAACAAACCTAAAGTGAACATCATATATCGAAATGGACCTCAGGTCCACAATGACACATCAAAATCACAGATAAGGGCTCCGTGCCCATATCATCTATCAACACTCAATGGCTCAGTGCCCACAACATCATCAACATCATCATTATCATCAACATTTAAAATATTTACTTAATATATATACAGACCACGTACTCAGCACGACTAGCAAAACAATAACCAAAATATCCTAGACTTCTTAAACCTCTATAACTTCTCCCAGGACACTTGTGAGGGTGACTGCCGCTTGGGTGATTCACATCTCGATCATGACTTTCTAAGTTGTTGTGGTTTACCATTCTGGAAGCTAACCTGCAAAATTAGCAAACTAATTTGTTGTGAGTTATAAAAACTCAGTAAGTAACCATGCTATTACTACAGACAGGACATTTAAATCAATCAAATTAGAAGTTCTTTTCAAATTTACTAAGTTACGACAAGTTCAGAGTTATCAATATTTGTTATCCTTTATACTTTATCATGATAAGTTCTCATATATGTCTATTTATGAACCAAACATTCAAAGCTCACAAGGTATCATCAAATCGATAAAATAATTATACTTCCTTCTATTCAATTACAATCTATCTTTTATACCAAAATAAAATTACTTTAACTTTATTTAATCACGATAACCTTATAATAGCTTGACATTCGGGATTCACATGCACTTACAAATATCATAGCATATTTCTCTTGTATTCATGAAAACACAATTTTAGGATTCTTACACCTACATTTATATACAAACACAACGTAGCAAACACGCTTTAAAACATCTAATATTAACATTAATTTCAAATCATTCATTCATTACATATAATCATACATTATCCATATACGTTACGAAATCTATCATACACATACATACACTTAGATATACATACAACCATCATACAACCAACCACAAAGCACACATAACAACCAATACATCACAAAGCACATAATCAAACAACACACATATATGGCTAGCTTACACATACAATACTCGTACGGGACTCATTACATATTTTAGAATAGGTATGGGATGAATTCTGTCCGAACGGATCTCTAACCAGCTCGACTACTATACTACAAGAACATTGAGCAATTAAACATGCACACATATCAAAGAACACAAACTCATTGGACAATCTTTCATACACAAGCACATCCATGACAACACTCTAAGCTATTATTCAAACACTCACATAATACATATGTTCAAACACACGAATATACATATTATTATGAACGCCAATACCATAACTTTAACAATCCTTATATCAAACAAACATACTTAATTTCCTATTTTCTATCTGGAAAACTTTTGTAACAAAACTTATTAATTACACATATTCATTTAAAAAGTGTTTGGGTTATACCAATTCCTTATCATGCCTAACCTCTTCAATCTCTATACAAATAAATCACATATATAAAGAATATCTATTTATTCATATATTGTATTCATACAAAACTAATGTCGAATCAGAAATCATGGTTTGCCCCATTTGTCGATTCCATATAAAAAACCTTTACATACCTTATCATCAAACGCGTATACAAATATATGTTCATATAATTATACATTTACTTATTCATTTACTTACACGTAATCATATCATTACAGGTTCATACCCTTACGTACATCTATACATACACATAGACATTATGCTCATCAAACATTTCACTTCACATCAAAGCATTAACAAAAATTCATACATGTGGCGGTCAATAAACTTAACTATACATAATCTTGTATCTCGTACTCAAAATCGCCTCTTAATTGTTCTCTTTTATCCTAACACGATAATCGTCTATATTTATGTATATGTGTATGTGTATATACAAATATTTAAAACATTAATTCACCAATTCAAGTTCTCGTCGCATTGGTTACTTACCTGGCTTCACAAGCACTCCAGGTCCTAGCCAAGTCTGCCAAAATAAATGGCGAAATAATGTTAGAATTGCAACTTATGATATTCTCGATTTAACTTTGACAAAGTGCTGGATCTTTCCGGGACGACCCAAACAAGTTTGATTTCAACACTTTCAGTTTCAGTAGTCTTAAAACATCATTTTAGACTAACTCAAGTCATCAGTTAACTTAAATTCTCGATTTATGAGTTTTGGAAAATCTTCCGAAAAATTTTCGCAAACACTACGGAAGGGTCCCGAATCTTCCGAACCTACCCGGATTTATCCAAAAATGTTCTTAATATCATATATAATTCATAACTGTCGTTAAAATCAAAACACATCATTAAATACAAAAGCCCTCTTTTTATCGAAAACTAACATATTCTATCGGATCGATCAAGCTTGTTCTGTTTTCACTCGGATTCTACCAAATGCACATATTCCATATACTAAAACTCAAACAATTCATTTTATATCATTACGCTACTCTACAAAACTATTGGATGCATATGAACATTTAACGAAAAACTTGAAATTTGTGGATTTTTTCCGGGAGGTCTTACCAAGATTTCGAGGCCATATACGGACTCCAAACGATCCCATGAACGCACTGGAATCAATAAAATTCTGATCGGAGCTATTGTTCATCATGGGTCACTGTTCATCTGAATCTTCCTCCCTCGTTTCGCATGCAACCTAACACAGATCGGAAAATCATCACTACCATCTTGTAGTACTCTCCGAGAACTTCGATTTGGCGGGTGGCCCAAGCCGTGAAACGAAGCGACGACCCGAGATCGAATCCAAGAAACTGTTCGGAAACCTTCCAACACTGTTCCGAAAAACTCGGGATATTACATCCTCCCCTCCTTATAAAATTTCATCCTCGAAATTTCTCCATCCTTACTTCCAACTATTCATAATCGAACATACATACGATACAATCTGATCCGTGTTCAGGAATCCTCTCGCATTACATATTTTCAAAAAGCACGTATTTCATACATCATTACCATTCATACTATTTCAAAACAAAACACATCGAATCAAACTTTTCATGCCATAATCAAATTAAACTTGTCACTTCAGTCCATATTCATTCATAGGAACTTGCTCAACCATTTCAAATTCATTCATCATAGAAATAGAAAGGAACACGAATTTCATACAGTCAATCATATGCATTATCAGAACGAAGAATATAACACAAGTTCTTTACAGTAATCCGATACAGTATCAAAACAGAAACATAATATGGATTTCATACTATCTATTCTGTTCACAATCTAAAAAAAGAACTCACTTATTTCACATCATGTCATTCCATATCATACATGTAGACGATATCAACATCAAGGTTTACATACGTACATATCTCATCTCACATAAAATTTTATATGGCTGAAAACATAACATACATAACCATCACAATACCCAAAAGATCCATGTCTAATTATAAACTTACATACGCATTCTTATAACGAACATAATCTTATATCAATCAATACATCCATTGTCATAGCCAGAAGTAACAAATAATCATACATGCTCTTATGATGTTGATAGTCTGAAATCTGTCAATCTCTGTCTTCATTACAATGGAAAACGTAAAACGATCTCTTTCAAAAACCATTTCGAAAATATATTTGAAAAACCTCTTTTACTGTAAATAAAATCAGTTTCAAAATTCATTATCAAAAAAATCATAATGAGCATCCAGCATAACTCAACTGGAAAAAACATAAACAAGCGCCCAAGGCCCGACTCGCACACAAATCGGACAATGAACGAAACGATCATTTGTCGACAAGGTAGCGGGTCAATCCATTTCTGATGGACGAGACCCTAAACAAGCACCCCGGCGGAAATATATCATGAGTCTTAAAAATAAAAAAACATGCAACAAGTGTCGGGGTGGAAACATATCATATCGTATGATATCATAAGCAATATCGAAATGCATCAAAATAAAAATGTAATTCTTTTGAAATCATTTTTCTCCCCAAAACATAAATATGTAAATCAAAAATAAATTTTTAATGCAAATTTTTCAAAATACATAACGATCGTCCATTGTACAGTCGCGTGCATAGACTGGACATTGTACGGACCATACCGACAAAATAGTGGTCAGTCATTTTCTGATGGTCTGGACCTTATAACAAGTGCCCCTGGTCAAGCCGGAACGAAACATATACAAGCACCACAAGGGTCAAAACATAAAATCATCAAGCACCGTGGCGGAAAAAAAAATTTCGAGCGTCTCGGTGGAAACAAGTTTTATAGTTTAAAAACATCAAAATCATTTTTTAGCATTGAGACGGAAACATATTATCAAGCACATCGACGGAAACATATCGATAAATCAAAAAATATGAAAACGTTAATCAAGCATCGAGGTGGAAATATTTTCTTTATCCTTTATAATCAAAATCAAAACCTCTGAAAACTTTTTTTCTTTCTTCTTCTTTTTCTTCCTCTTTTCAAAACAATTTTATACCAAAAAATCAAATACCAAGTTTTCAAAATATAGTTCAAAATATCAGTTCACAATTCAGACTATCAACATCATAGAATCACTCGTACCTTAAAACACCTAGAATTCATATTACATATTTATAAATATACCTATACAAACCTCATACTTTTAACTTAGTATACCCTTACACATACATATATTAATAGTACACAAACAAATATCAATAATATGAATCATCAATATCAAACAAAATCATAACACTTCATACCATATACCATAAATCAAATCAAATAACAAACATATGACCTATGTGGTCTATTCGTAACAGAAAATTTACTCGGACGATCGGATACCATGTAGCAGCAGTCACCGACACTCTATTATTTGCTCTCATGCCATAATTGTAACACCCCGTCAGAGGCAGGATGATACCGGTAGGTGATATGATTGACCCATCTTAATAAACCTCTGAATTTACCGAAAATTCAGCATGATGTATTCTAAAAATGGACAACATGGATCTCAATCCAGCACCAAACGAACCTACCCGGATTTATCCAAACATATTCGTAATATTATACATAACTCATAACTATCGTTAAAATCAAAACACGTCATTATATGCAAAAGCCATCTTTTATTGAAAATTAACATATTATATCGGATAGATCAAACTCGTTCCATTTTCACTCGAATTCTACCAAATACACATATTCCATATGTTAAAACTCAAACAATTCATTTTATATCATTACCCTACTCTACGAAACTACTGGATGCATCCGAATATTTAAAGGAAAACTTGAAATTTTTGGATTTTTACCGGGAGTTCTTATCGAGATTTCGAGGCCAGATACAGACTCCAAACGATCCCACGAACGCAATGGAATCGACAAAATTCCGATCAGAGCTATTGTTCATCGCGGGTCACTATTCATCTGAATCTTCCTCCATAGTTTCGCGTGCAACCGAGCACATATAGGAAAAATCATCACTGTCATCTTGTAATACTCTCCGAGAGCTTCGATTTGGTGGGTGGCTCGAACCGTGAAACGAAACGATGGCCCAGGGTCAAATCCAAGAAACTCGCAACTTCTCTCTCCTCATGCGACGTTTCCCGGTCACCATGGCCTGATCGACAGCCGTCAAGTGAACGGCCTTGGCCAGACGACCCTCCTGGTGGTATCGCGCGTCGACGGTGATGGTCGTAGGGCTGTCCGCTGACGGCTTTTTCTTTATCTCTCATCCACGTTCAATCCCATCTCTTCTCAGCTTCTTTCTTCTTCTTTTTTTTTTGTAAATATAGAGTAAAAAAAATGAAATATAATATCATTAATCCAGGAATTACAAGATTGCCCTCACTTAAAAAGGTAATGCAGAAATCGATAATTTTGAAGCCCTTCTAACGCGAATTTTGAAAAATATTCAACATGAAAATTGTTTTTCTCGGAAAATTGAGTCTGATGGTTCAAGAATCATCTCAATCGGAGTTCGTTTACAATTTTTATAGCCGAAACAAGAAACTTTTACGCGTATAATGATAAAATCAAAAATCGCGTAACCGATTCTCGAAACCACACATTTTCCAACGCGATAAATCTTAACTTTAAAATATTCCGACTTATTTTCCAACACATAAACTCTTATTTTCGAATAATATCTTGTTCCAAAATGTTAACTTTAATTCGGAAACCTTCCAACACTGTTCCGAAAAACTCGGGATATTACATTGAATTTCCGATTTTTAAACCATTAAAATTAATAATCCTATTTATTTGTTTTCATGCATATGATATTCCAATTTAACCTTTTTATATTTCATAAAGTCATATTTTATTACTAGAATATTCATGCATCTATTACATGTTATGACATGTGAAAAAAATAAGAGTATGCACTTTAAGCTATATGACATGTTATTCAAACATTTTGAATTAAACATACATATAGCATAAAAAATAAAATTGCATTGATCGAGCTCTTATTTTTCCTATACTAATATAATTAGTACAAAATTTACCAAGGTATCCTCTAGTCTTCGAATCTTACTCCATGAATTGGGAAAAACTCTTTATGAAGTAGTTGACAGCATTGGCTCTCCAATTTACTATATATATATTGATACAGCTCAAAAATTACATAAAACTTATTTACAACACTTTGTAAAAATTAACTTATGGCCTTACATTCCCCAAAAACAAAATAACATAAAATAAGAGCCGGAAAAACTTACGACCAATGCAATACAATCATCACATGAACTTAAATAAAAACATTCATCACATGAACATAAAATTTATGCCTACTCATCATAATATGTAAAAATATTTATATCACATATAAACAAATAAAAAAAAGAATTTTTTTAATAAAATAAGAAGGCTTAAGAAAAATTTTCAACCTCGCTCTTGATGCTAATTATAGGAAACGATTTCCTCCGCGGCAGAAGCGTGTTAGGCACTGGGATCGACCTTGAAAATTTTTTTGCCTTTGCCCCCTCTTAGCTGAAACTGTCCAGCCACTTTGGGCTTATTTTGCTTCTATTTTTAATGAATTTTCTAACCCCGAATAG
>SKCR01032591.1:0-32775 GCA_019454045.1 Zanthoxylum bungeanum | reverse complement strand
ACGACTAGGGATATTTAATGATTAAACCTTTATGGATTGATACTGTCTCATATCATCACAATCCGGAACTAATCATAGGGACTTTTACCATTTATATTTCTAAGTAAATAAATTACAAACGGTAAAAGGCAATTTCATTACTACATAGTTAATTTTGTAAATAATACAATATCATTTACAAAATAGTGACGCTATGGGACATTACTGTCTAACATGATATACCACAAAAGGGAACACATATCCCGCTCATCCAACAATCACATCATGCCTCAAACGACTCTCATGCAATTATATATCAAAATAAATAAAACAAAAATAAAGAAGATAGGTAAAAAGGGTGCCCTCAGGTCTAACCTCTTTTGTCGTCTCAAGAAAGGGCGTTACACGTCCGTTGGAAGGGTGAATGATCCGCTACTTTTCCGATTTATTTACTCAATGTTTCTCCTCGTTGTTTTGATGCTTGGGCTGCTGTTTTAAGTCCGTTTCTCTGCTGTTTCAAGGGTATTTCTGGTCACTATTTTGGGTAGTTTCGGGGACTGTTTTGGGTAGTTTCGAGGACTGTTTTGGGCAGTTTTTATAGCAGAGGGCTGCTATTTTTGGTCTCGGTTTGGTGTATGGGCTGATTCCTTATTGCTCGGTTTGTGAGGTGTTGATGATGGGCGTGAATTAATATGGGTGAGGGCTGATAGCGTGAGCTGTTTTGGTGTTGAGGTGAAGTGAGGTTGGTTGCCGAGTGTGATGTGTTGGCTGTTGAGATGCGTAGAGGGCTGTTGAAGGTCAAGGCGTGGAGTGTGTTAACGTGTTTATTTAATGGAGGTCAGGGCAGTGCGTGGGGCTTAGCGGATTTGTGAAGCGTGAGGATGGTGCAAAATGTGGCGTGAGTGCCGAGTGATCTGTGACGTTTGAGGGCTTCGTGGCTTATTGTGGCTTTGGTGGTAGGTGCGTGAGGTAGTATGGTGCTGTTGAATTTGGCGAAGGTGTGTAGGGCTTGCTGGGCGTGAAGGTTGAATTGGCGAAGGGCAGGTGCGTGAAGGTTTTGTGCGTAGCAGTGTGCTGGGCAATTGGTGAGGTATACGTGAAGGGTTGTGCGCTGTTGGTGAGTGGCAGTTGCGTGAATTTGGCTTATTTTAGGCGATGCGCTATGTGGCGAGATGGTGATGAGGGCCTTAGGGTTTTAGAGTTATTATTTGTTGTATTTTTTGTGTGAATCTGCCCGCCAGCCAGGGTTTTGATGTGTGGGTTAAGGGTTCTTTTTATAGCCCAAGGGAGGGGATTTACCTTGTTGGTGAAGGAATAGGATTTGTGTATTAATTGGGGATATCTTTTAATTTAGTATGTGATAAGGAAATCTTTTAATTAAGGGAAGTGATTTGATTTATTCTTTTTAGTTAAGGATATGATTTATTTAAATTGGTAGGTGATTTAATTAAATTAGGAATGTGTTTTATTTAAATTATGAATTTAGTTTAATTAGATTTTAATTTAATTTCAAGTTTAATTTAATTGGTGAAGGTGATTTAATTTAATTGGTTTTAATTTAATTAGTGACGTGTATTTTAAATGTTTTAATTATTTAATTTATGATTTAATGGGTTTGGTGTGTTTTAAAACAGAGGTCCATCAAGCGAACCCGAAGCGAAACAAGCGAGTTAAATCTGACAAATGCTAATTTCCAACTTTACCCTTCCAACGTCTGTTTCCCGCGGCTTTCACAACTAAAGAGGTAGTGTCTCCATACGAGACTCATCATTGGGCTGATATGCAAAAATGCAATGCCTACAGTCGTCTCTCCGAAGTGCAGTACGCGGTTGTCGGAAGGGTTGATGCTCCGCAACTCCTCCGGTTCACTGGTTCAACATTTTCCTTCGCTGTTTCGCTGTTTGGGCTGCTATTTTACTCAGTTTTATGGCAGTTCACTGGGGGCTGTTTTGAGGGGCAATTGGCGTGAGTTCAGAGGTTGTTTTCAGGGGGCAATTGGCGTGGATTCATGGGCTGTTTTCAGCGGTAATTGGCGTGGATTCAGGGGCTGCTTTCAGAGGCTATTGCGTGCAGGTCAGGGGCCGATTTCAGGGGCTTGTTGCGTGAGTGTTGAAGGAAGCAGTATGTGAGGGTGACTTTAGCGTGAGGGCTGATGAAAGTTATGTGACTAGGCGTGAATGGGGCTGGTGTGAGGACTTTATGCGTGAGTGGAAGAGCTATTGTTTTGCCAAGAGTTATAGAGAGAGGCTAAGGGTTTTGCATGTGCATGGGGTCTATTTTTAAGGGTTTATTTGCTACGACAGTGGCTGTTATTATGCATCAAATAGGTTGTTGTTTTAAGGAGATAATGGTGTGAAGATGAAGGGCTTGTGAGCTGTGTGATTTGCGTGGAAGGGCAGGCTAATTAGTGGCAGTTTTAAGGCTTGAATGGAGACTATTTAATGCAGCTTGGGGACGTTAATTTTAGAGGACTGTGAGGGGCTAGGGTTTTATTGTTTTGGCCGTGTCTTGTTTGTGTGTAGAGAGAAGTTTGGTGATTTTATTTTAGGGTTTGTTGTTGTGTTTTTCGTGAAAATGGAGAGTGAAGTAGAGAGTGTGGGGGGGGGTTGCACGTGTGCATGATCCAAGGGAACTTAGGATTTTTGTTTCTTTTTCTAGTGAGAGAGAGGCTATTAAATTATTGGTTTTGTTATTTGGTGGAGGGTTGGACGGTGTCAGATCATTTATTGGGAGGCAATTATTGTTTAATGTTTTAGGTCTTGGCTTTTTGTTGAAAATGAAGGTGAGGCATGTGCTTTGTTGAATTTGTTTGTGTTTCACGTGGGGTGGTTTGAAGAGAGGGGAGGGTTTTGGTTTATTGTGATTTGTCTTGTTAGTTTGTTTGTGACTTATTTATTTGTTTGTTGAATTTGTTTGTGTGGGTTATTTAATTTTGTTGTTTGTGTGGGGTTCATTTGCTTTTAGGGTTTATTATTTTTGTTGCGAGTGGTGCGTGCATGGGAGAGGAGAGGGTAGGTTTAAGGTTTGGTCCGGGGATAAATTTTAAAACAAAGATCCAACGAGCAAATCCGAAGCTAAACAAGCGAATTAAATCCAACAAGATGTCGATTCTTGACTTTTCCCTTCCAACGTCCGTTTCCCGCGACTTCCGTGACTTAGAAGGTAGTGCCTCCGCACGAGGCTCATCATTGGGACTTATATGTAAAAATTCAGTGCCTACAGAGCTCAACATAAGATCAAAGAGGAGATTGAAGCAACATCAAATTAGACAAAGTCTTGTTCTCAACACATCCTAGAATCCGTTCAATGTGAGTATATTTCCGCTATATTCCTTTGAGTATTCAAACATGTTTTATGCTAAAATGATCTTGGGATTGTCCTTAGAAACCCAACAAAAAAGTCGAAATCAATGGTTAACAGTGCACACTATAAATTTAACAGCATAAATAATTGTTGTAGGAAATGTTCATAAATGGTTCAATGTGTTTAATTATTGAACAGATCATTTATGAGATTCCATAGTGGCTTAGGGATAGGTGAATGACGATAGGGGCACTTTGGGAATTGAAATAGATAAATAAATAAATAAATAAATGTGAATAGTAAAAAAAAAATATCTTGTTATTTGTTTTGAATTCCAATTCGGCCCAAACTCTTATTAGGGTTTTATAATCTCATTAAACCACTAAATTCAGATCCAATGGCTAAGATTAAGTTGCCGATGAGTTTTGGCTTTGGTGTGTGCATCTTTGGAGGCCACACACTTGGGTGGCTCTTTGGAACATGGAAGAACTTAATGAGTTCAAGTAAGTCTTTTTCTTTCTTTATTTTAATTAGAGTTCTTATGATAGTAAGCTTGTTTAGGTTAATGTTCTTTGCATATTTTATGAGTTTTTATGCTTAGAATATATAGTAAGATGCCTAGGCGTGTAGAATAATCAAAACAAATGGGTCTTGGGTAAAGAGATAGCGGTATCATAATTTAATTTATTTAATTTTTCCGCTGCGCACTCACGGCTGCTTCCCAACACCTAGAGGGTCTAAGATTACATAATATGTTATATTTTCTCTAGTGCAAGTGGAAGATTGTTGGGATTTATGCCCTATATCTTTATGTAATATGTAAACGTAATTATTTATTATTAAAAAAGATGCATTCTTCATTTATATATTGTTTTGATTTAAATCGCATATCGTAAATTATCATGTTTACCCTTGATTACTTATGTGCCTTCAGACTTAGTGTATGAGTGTCATACTTATGAGGTTTAAGTCTTGAGTTAGTAATCTAAAATAGTTCATAGAGAGAACAAAACAGGTACTTTGTTTATGGTTTATTATAGCTGCGGTCCATTATATAATTATATGGCGACCTTGATCCGGGATCATCCATGTGGTAATATGAGAATGAAGGTACCTTATATGATGTGATCATATAGAACTAGACTGAGATATAAATGAATTTCTTATAATATCCGCTTAATAATTAAATTTATTTCAATCTACTAGATGGTCATAAATCGATTGATATGAATCCCGAGTGTATTGCGAACTCATGCATGGCAGCCTGTGTCCATTGATTTACAAATGTGAGGTTGTTGTAGTATCCTGACTGTAGGCACTGAATTTTTGCATATAAGTCCCGATGATGAGTCTCACACGGATACACTACCTCTTAAATTGTGGAAGTCGCAGGAAACGGACCTCGGAAGGGAAAAGTCAGAAATTGACTCCTTGTTGGATTTAATTCGTTTGCTTAAGCGTCGGGTTTGCTTCTTGGACCTCTGTTTTAAAACACATCCTTGACTCAAACCCCCGCAAGTCACACACCAAGCCCACACACCACCAAGCCACACACCAAGCCCACCAAAATAAGCCAAGCTCACGCCCAATAGACCAAGCCCCACGCCCATCACCTTCCAAATTAACAAAATCACACATTAAACACATGCTCAAATCAAGACAAATCACTTTCCCTAATTACAAGATACAAATCAAATCTCATCAAACACTTTCCTAATTCAATAAATCATATCCCTAATCAAAAGAGAAGAAATCAAATCAAATTAAATAACATCCCTAATTAAATAGATTTTTCCTTAAGACACACTAATTAAAAGATACTCCTATAATTACAAAATCCTTTCCCTATTTGCACAAGGTAAACCCCAAACTTTGCCTATAAAAAGAAGCCTAAACCCAACCTTGAAACCTCTGGCTCATTCTCACGAAAACACAAAGAAAATAACCTGGTCCATTCACGCCTAAAACCCTCTTCCACTGCCGCACAAACCTTCACTGAACTGCCTCAACTTCATGCATCAGCCTTCAACACAGCCCTCATCCTTCACGCAAGCCATCACTCAACTTCACGCATCAGACTTCAACACAGCCCTCGTCCCTCACGTAAACCATCACTCCACTCACGCATCAGCCTTCAACACGTAACACCCTTCACGCAAGCCACTCACCTTCACATCTCACAAAGCCATTCACGCCACTTGTCTTCACGCCCCACACGCCCACAGCAGTCCCCTTCCAACACGTCAAAACAAACAGCAATCCCCCCACTAGCCGAGTATAATACACACAAAATAGCCCCCCACAAACTGTCCCAAATCAGTGAAGTAACAACCTTATTTCCCCTCAAAACACAGCCCCTGACCACCGAAAACAGCTCTTAAACCAAAGCCCCCTGACCACCGTAAAACTCCCTGAAAACACAGTCCTACTCCACGTACAAACAACCTTAAACAACCGTCACAATTCAAGCCAAAAACAACACTGAAACTACAGCCCAAACAGTGAAAATCGCACCCCCTAATACCCTTAAAAATGTAAAAAATAGTCCCTTATCACCACAAAATCGTGACCAGAAAACACAGTGAAAACAGCAGCGAAACGGAGTAAAATAGCAGCAGTTCGAGTAGCGAGGCAACGAAGAGAAACAATGAACGAGTGAAACGGAGGAGTTACGGAGCATCAACCCTTTTGACAACCGCATAACGCACTTTCAAGAGACAACTTAAGAGGTTAGACCTGAGGGCACCTTTTTTATTTATTCTCTTTTATTTTTATTTATTTTCTGGCTTTATTTCGTATGAGTATTGTGGATTGGTGTATGATATGACTTTCGGATGAACGAAATATGTGTTCTCTCTTGCGGTATATCGGATGGAAACCCGGACGTAAATTCTGTAGTCGAATCTGAATGGACGGTATTGCGGTCTGTACTCGGGATACAATGCCACATACCACTAGAGAGACACACATATTTCATTTCATCCAACCTTGTGTTTGAGCATGATTTAGACGTTAGTATGTTATTTATTTTTAAGCATGATTTATTTGTTAGTATGTTATTTCTTTATGCATGATTAGTTATTTCTTTTACATTAGGAATTCAATTTATGTTTATGTTTAGGTTGTTATTTATTTTTCATGTTTAATAATTCGATATGTTCGTGAGATTGTTGTGTGTTATTATGTGTTTGCCATTATTTCGACTTACTTTTATGCATGCAAACTTAGATGTAGGTTATTGTTGCGTAGACTTGGTTAGATTATTGCACAAATCCATTCATTACAAGTGGCATAAGTAAGGGACCATTCTGAACCCAACAGTTTGAGGTCTTCCCTTCCGAGGGGTCAGTGCGGCCTTAAATCATTTTCCCAGTTCACACTGGGTGGCGACTCCATTTTATTTCTCCGGTTTAGTTCCCCGGTGGGCTATTCTGTACTCCCAACTAGGCCTCGAACCTAGAACAGGGTCGCTGATTTATGTGTCCTACAATCTGGCGACTCCACTGGGGACAGAGAATCGGCCCCGAAATAATACCTTGTAATTTTTGTGTTTTTTGTTTTAGATAAACGTGTCTACAGTGGGTTGAATGGGTTTAATCAAATGCACTATTAGAGCTAGGTAATGGTTTGGTGTCTTCCTTCATTCACTACCTTTCTATAAGAAAAACTGTGAAGGCACATGGATAATCATTTACCCGAAGCTTACCGTGATGGACTAATTTGGAGGATTTATTGTCTATTCCTGTCACCAAGGCGATAAGAGCCTAAGAGGCTTGGGTATTTAAGAGAGTCCGCTCCACCCTCCCTATGGGGAATCCTCAATAAGAAATCCATTTGACAGTCAGTCATGTATCATCACTCGTTGGCATGTACTTTAGCGTATAAAAAAGGTGCGCTCACTTGGTCGCTCAAACCCTTGAGTGGGGAGTCCTAGTTCTGGGTAATCCATCGCCTACGAGAGCCTTTGTCTACACTCCTATAAACCCGCATGTGAACCATAGTCATATATCCGATAAATGTTGCCCTTTATGCTTTTAACAACCACTTGCATCTCATGCATCTCATGCATACACGTATTATGTTAACCCCGTGTCTTAAAAGCCATCATAGATATTCGTTGGGTTAGGAAAAAGAAGACTTGTCAAAGAAGAGTTTAGCAAATATGGATATCGGGGAAAATGAAACTGAGAAACATAAAACTTTACGGCAAAGATAGAAAGACCATCGGGGTGGCCTTCAGCAAACAAAAAACACAAAAAAACAAAAAAAAACAAAAAACAAAAAACAAAAAAAAACAAAAAACAAAAAAATAAAAGGAAAAAAAATATGAGAGAAGAAAAAAATATTGTTTATTCTTAGTCCTCAATAGTTAGGCATAAGTCAGATGATGAAATTGTTTGCTTTAGGGTGAAATCTTAGAAACGATAAACTCTTGATGTACTCTCATCCGATATTTTAAGTAGTTGATCTTGACTAGACTCACGATCACTTAATTAGAGGATCTTAGCAGTGGAAGCCTGAGTAGTCGGCGAGATGACTAGTTGAAGAGATGGCGGATCGGTGAATGACCGTTTGCCTAGATTTCCTTCCTGGTTTACTTATGTTACGATATATGATATGGTTGGAAACGAATAAAAAGTCTTTGAAAAGAAAAGGAAAAAATAGACCACCTATAACCGATAAGCGTGAATCTACCCATGGGCGAGTATTAGGACCACCATGAGGAGAAATACTACCTTAAAGGGTAGGTGTGTCAAAAAAAAAGAAAGAGAAAGAAAGAAAATAGAAAAAGAAGAAGAAAAAAAGAAAAAGAAAAGAAAAAGAAAAAGGAAAGAAAGAAAAGAAAGAGACAAAAGAAAAAAACCATATCATGTTGAGTACGAAGAAGTAAGAACAGCGTATAGGCAAGACATCTAGGTTGATTTGACCCATTGATTCCAATTCTTCGAGACAAAATCATCGAGTTGGCTTACTTAAGGATTAAGCCGCGAAAGAGCCTTGACACACACACACACTATGAGTCTAGTTCAGATCACTCATGCAGACGATCATATTTGAGTATATTAAGTACTTTGAAGGTTCTTTGGGTTCGACGCGAAGCATCCGTTGAGGACAAAAATATGTTTAGCTATCAGGACTATCTCATGAGAGACAATACATCATGTTGATATGCAACATTAGCATCGGTATCAGTTTTGGGGATGAGTCCCAGGGTCGAGGCCTAGATCATCAGCAGTTTTGGAACGTCATATCACATGATCTACTTTGGCCAAGTGAAAGCAACGAAGAGCAAAAAGGTAAATCGAGTTTAGGGACGACCAGTCAACCACCCCGCGAATAAAGGGATTTATGGAGAACTTGAGCAATAAGACTAAAGGAAACTGAGCAATCACCAAAAGAGAATCGACAGAAAGGAACTATGAGCATGCCGGAGGCGACCAAAGACTTTTGCAGGCAAATGGCACCAAGGGGCACAAGGAAGGCCTAACCCATCAGAATAGGAAACATATTCATGCATACATGCATACATAGCACATACCTGCAATTTTTTTTTATATTCACAGGTTTGTAGCGGCAAAGACCATCTCATCAAGTAGCGGTTAAAAAATGAGCCACATTCTCGCACAGCACGATTCGGAAATGGACCACAACAGATGCCAAAAATGGCGCTCCAAAATGGAGCACACACGACAGATGCCGAAAATGGCGCTCCAAAATAGATCACACACAACAAGATGCCGAAAATGGCACTCCAAAATGGAGCACATACGACAGTTGCCGAAAATGGCGCTCCAAAAATGGAGCACACACAACAGATGCCGAAAATGGCGCGCCAAAATGGAGCACACACGACAGATGCCGAAAATGGCACTCTAAAAATGGATCACACACTACAGATGCCGAAAATGGCGCTCCAAAAATGGAGCACACACAATAGATGCCGAAAATGGAGCACAGTTGAAAAATGGACCACCAGATCAACTCAGTTCGAAGAAGTAGGCAAGTCAGGTGGCAGCTGGCGAGCCAGATAAGTAAAAATGCATTGCATAACTTTGATATGATTGTCATTGTCATACACTGCACAAGTCCCATCAAAGTGGGGGCGACTGTAGGCACTACATTTTTGCATATAAGTCCCGATGATGAGTCGCACACGGAGACACTGCCTCTTAAATTATGGAAGTCGCGGGAAACGGACGTCGGAAGGGAAAAGTCAGAAATTGACACCTTGTTGGATTTAATTCATTTACTTAAGCGTCGGGTTTGCTTGTTGGACCTCTATTTTAAAACACATCCTTGACCCAAACCCCCGCAAGTCACACACCAAGCCTACACACCACCAAGCCACACACTAAGCCCACCAAGATAAGCCAAGCTCACGCCCAAGAGACCAAGCCCCACTCCCATCACCTTCCAAATTAACAAAATCACACATTAAACACATGCTAAAATCAAGACAAATCACATTCCCTAATTAAAAGATAAAAATCAAATCTCATCAAACACTTTCCTAATTCAATAAATCATATCCCTAATCAAAAGAGAAGAAATCAAATCAAATTAAATCACATCCCTAATTAAATAGATTTTTCCTTAAGACACACTAATTAAAAGATACTCCCATAATTACAAAATCCTTTCCCTATTCGCACAAGGTAAACCTCAACCTTTGCCTAGAAAAAGAAGCCTAAACCCAACCTTGAAACCCCTGGCTCATTCTCATGAAATCATAAAGAAAATAACATGGTCCATTTACGCCTAAAACCTTCTTCCACTGCCGTACAAACCTTCACTGAACTGCCTCAACTTTAGGCATCAGCCTTCAACATAGCCCACATCCCTCACGCAAGCCATCACTCAACTTCACGCATCAGCCTTCAACACAGCCCTCATCCCTCACGTAAACCATCACTCCACTCACGCAGCAGCCTTTAACACGCAACACCCTTCACGCAAGCCACTCACATTCACGTCTCACATAGCCCTTCATGCCACCTGCATTCACGCCCCACACGGCCACAACATTCCCCTTCCAACATGTCAAAACAAACAGCAAGCCCCCCACTAGCCGAGTATAATACACACAAAATAGCCCGCAAAAACTGTCCCAAATCTGTGAAGTAACGACCCATTTTCCCCTCAAAATACAGCCCTTACCACCGAAAATAGCCTCTAAAACACAGCCCCCTGACCACCGTAAAACACCCTGAAAACACAGCCCTAATCACACACAAACACCCTTAAACAACTGTCCCAATTCACGCCAAAAACAACATCGAAACTACAACCCAAACAGTGAAAACCGCACCCCCTTATACCCTTAAAAATGCAAAAAAATAATCCCTTATCACCGCAAAATAGTGACTAGAAAATACAGTGAAAACAGCAGTGAAATGGAGTAAAACATCAGCCCGATTAGCGAGGCAACAAAGAGAAACAACGAACCAGTGAACCGGAGGAGTTGCGGAGCATCAACCCTTCTGACAACCGCGTAGCGCACTTCCGAGAGATGACTTAAGAGGTTAGACCTGAGGGCACATTTTTATATTTATTCTCTTTTATTTTTATTTATTTTATGGCTTTATTTCACATGAGTATTGTGGATTGGTGTATGATATGACTTTCGGATGAACGAAATATGTGTTCTCTCTTGCGGTATATCAGATGGAAACTCGGACGTAAATTCCATAGCCGAATCCGAATGGACGGTATTGCGGTCTGCACTCGGGATACAATGCCACGTACCACTTGAGAGTCACAAATATTTCGTTTCATTCAACCTTGTGTTTGAGCATGATTTAGACGTTAGTATGTTATTTATTTTTAAGCATGATTTATTTGTTAGTATGTTATTTCTTTATGCATGATTAGTTATTTCTTTTGCATTAGGAATTCAATTTATGTTTATGTTTAGGTTTTTATTTATTTTTCGTGTTTAATAATTCGATATGTTCGTGAGATTGTTGTGTGTTATTGTGTGTTTGCCGTTATTTCGACTTACTTTTATGCATGCAAACTTAGATGTAGGTTATTGTTGCGTAGACTTGGTTAGAATATTGCACAAATCCATTCATTACAAGTGGCATAAGTAAGGGACCATTCTGAACCCAACGGTTTGAGGCCTTCCCTTGCGAGGGGTGAGTGCGGCCTTAAATCATTTTCCCAGTTCACACTGGGTGGCGACTCCATTTTATTTCTCCATTTTAGTTCCCTCGTGGGCTATTCCATACTCCCAACTAGGCCGCGAGCCTAGAACAGCATTGCCGATATCTGTGTCCTACACCGACCAATAGCTACGTACTTTGGGGACATGGTTTGGTGTGTAGTTGTGGATATTATACATCCATTTGGAGTTCACTCCTTCTTGCCAGAAGTATAAGAGTTTCTTCCTTGAGAGTTGATTCAGTACTTGAACCATTAGAGCGCTCAAGTCTTTCTTTTACGAATAGAAAGATCCATATTCATAATGGTTATGAATAAATCGTTCATTAGAGAATCAATGGTACTTAAGATAAAAATAATTAGAGGGGTATAACATACATTATGATCAGACTCTAATAATGAGATACTTGTGAAATGACATTCCGTATGTAATGACTATATGGATGGACACCGACGTAGTTCGCCTTATATTATTTATCTACGGCAACGAGAGTGCAATTTTTGGATTTTTAGTGGAATAACTTAAAGTTAATAATTTGGAATATTTAATTAAATAGTTTAATTAATATTTCAGGATTATTGGAGCTTAGAACTGTACATCTATTTGGTCCATGTGCTAGCTCGATATACTGTAGCAAATTAATATAATTGGATAGTCCAATTTTATACTCATATATATTATATATATATATATAATATTTTTTGTCACACTTGAAACTATATATTAAGTTTAATATATGATTTTACTAATAAATGATTATATGATAATTATTTATTATAAAATATTTAATTAAAATTATATTGTATAATTTAATAAAGATTTGAATTAATAGATTTCCAAAAATTTATTTTGGAAACCCTTGATCTGTATTGGAGCTTACATCATTTTATTTAGTAATGCTTTAATAATATTATGATGACATTTAACAAAAGAATTTTGATGTTACAAAATTTATGGGTTGGCCGAATTTTTGGTGTAAAAGGCTTAGGGTTTTGTTTTATTTTTGACAACGAAAACCCCAAGTATAAAAAGAAAAAAATATATTTTTCTTTTCATAACTCCAACCTTGAAAAACCCTAGCCAAATTTGTTCTTATTTTTCCTCTGAAGAGGTGAAAGGAAAAGGTGTCAAGATCAAAATAAAAACTAAATACAAATTACTTAGTGTGACAACTTGAAAATCTCTAAAGTATTTAAGGACTTGATTGTTCTTGTGAGCCAAGCCCACTCTTGCATTTGTTGGTGGCAAGTTATAGCACGGAAGATCTTTTGGAACTCCAAGAAATTTTTTTTTTACCCTCTTTATCTTCTCATGGCAATGAACAGAAAAATTTGTTCACTGCCGCCAATTGCATTTTCATTCGAGGCTCCATTTGTGTTGTACTTTAGCACATAAAATTTGGGAATGCAAATGGTGTTTTGTGGACGTTTTGGGGCTTTTTTGGAGTGAATATATTATCCAAAGCAGTGGCAGAAAACTAGCAAACAGTCAACATAAAAAACCAGTGAGTTGTACGCGTGAAAGGGAGTTTATCAGTGTCCAAAACCGTCCAGTTTTGGGCTGCTGTTCCGGTGCTCCTCAGGGGCTGGAAAAATAGTCAAAAATGGAAGCAAATCATATCCTAAATGTGAGGTTGTTTCTACTAAGAAATGAGAAGGCAAAAAAAGTTTTCAAGGTCGATCCCGCTGTCAAACATACTTCTGCAGCGTGGGAAATCATTTTCTTCACAAAAATCAGCTAAAAATCATCAAATTTAAAAAAACGTGGCAAGAGAATTACAAATATCTCGCATGAAACATATATCAATATATCTAATATCATCAATTCACTGTGGATTACTGGGTTCAGAACATGGGTTGTAATTTTTTATTGGATGATCCTTAATGTGTCTAGTTTATGTGAGTTTTTACGGATCTCGATTCGAATTCCAACAACTCAAGTTATAAACAAATCTTTACTCACTGTTCAGGGGAAGCAGATTTAAATACACTTTCAGAGCAATTTCGTTTTCAAATTTGCCAGTAAATCATTATTCCTCTAAAAATTTTGATATTTAAATATGTTAATCTTTAGTGAGTCTAGTTTATGTAGAATTTTACTGTTTATCAATCGGAGGCTTAAAATTCATTTTATAACAAAATTACCAAAACCTGTTCAGATTTAACTCTGAGTGCAAAGTAGCAACTTTTGAATTTCATTGGAAATTCATACCAAAGTAGCAAAATTCTGATTTTTTACTATGTTACTCCTTATTATGTCTAATTTTTAATTAATTTTATTGTTTATTAATTCGACATCCGAAACACATTTTATAAAGAAAAATCACACCCAGCGCAGATGGACCCTCAATTCAGGTTTATGGAAAATTGTAACTTCCACGACTTCTAATTATCAAAATTAACACTCCACAACCATACTTCATCCTCATATCATCCATAAGTCACAAAAGTACTAAAGTCTAACATGAAAATAGTTCTAAAACTCAATTGTTTAAATATGCTTACATAGTTAACACACAATTATTTTCCTTACATCTTGTTTTTGATTTCCTCCTCTCTTTTTTTTCAATTGTTGCTTCAAAAGTTGCATTTTCTCACCCCTTTTTTTCTCTCTATCTCGCGTGCAAATGGTGATAGAAGGGATTTATTTTAAGCTTTATTTTAACTTATATTGTTAGGCAGAAAATTATTAGAATATTTTTATTTATTTGCAAAGTGCGCCAAACTATGTCATAATTTTTTGGCTTAGTTTTGCATGTGTTTTGCGCTTAATTTGATTACAGAATTACATATAACCCCTTCATTTTTATATTTTTGGCCCACATCCTTCAATTAATTTCATTTTTGGCCACCATTTTTAAGTTTCAATTTACACTGTTATGCTTAAATAACCCACTTTATTTATTATACTCGCTTTTGATAAAGAATTCATAAGCTCATTTCAATCAAGCCCATTTTTCATATAACACCAATATGTTGTTTAAGGGTCTATCACCACTCAAATCTCTTATTATAACATCCCGCTAGAGTCAGGATGCTACCGGCAGAAGATGGGAATAACCCGTCTCCCTGTGCCTCAAAGTTAATGAAAAACGAATATGACGCACCCTAAAAGTTAGGTAACTCTGAACGCAGTCCAAATCAAAACTTTTATTTACATACATTTAACTATGTTAATTAGAAGATCTAAACATAAACAAAATAAATAGTCTTTTATACACATCAACATTCCCCAGGACTCTAAAGTTGGTGACTACAACTTGGGTGATCCCTCATCTTGAGCATAGCCATCCAAAGCTTGATGGTTGATCGGTCTGGTTGCCAACCTGCAAAACTCTCAAACTGATTTGGTGTGAGTTATGAAACTCGATAAGTAACCACGCACGTGCTATAAAGAAGCAAGATTGATTTGAAAATAGTTTATGTATAAATATTTATACAAATATGATTATTTATCAGAATAATATTTATAAGAATATGATTATTTATCATAATAATATTTATAAGAATATGATTATTTATCAGAAAAATATTTGTACAAATATGATTATTTATGTGAAGCATGCTATATACAAAATCGAAACTTTAAACAAAACTACAATGTCAAAAGTTTGCATTTTTAATTTAAATCCATTTATCAAATATATAAAAGTGAAGCATATTTGAAATATCATCAAATAGACAAGCTTAAAACTTCTTTCAATAACCGTTGAACACATTTCTTTTAGGAAATAACCTTTCAAATGACTTTAAAACCAAATCACATCTACATACACGGAAAACGTAACAATCGCGCCAAAAATGACAGAAACAACTGATTACAGATATTCTTACTTACACACACACACACAACACACACACACACACACACACACACACACACACACACACACACACACACACACACACACACACACACACACACACACACACACACACACACACACACACACACACACATAATCCAAATCACCAACCAAATTGATCACACACAAATCTAATATGAATGTCGCAGGTGTCAATTTTATCCATCAATAGAAACAGAAAGCCTGATACGGATTCTACATAGTCAATCACATTCATCATCAGACTCGAAAATATAATACAAATTCTTTACAGGTAATCAAATTAATTATGAGAAATAGAAGACATAATATGCATTCTTTACAGGCAATCACATTCCTTATCAGAAACGGAAAACATAATATGCATTATTTACAGGCAATCACATTCCTTATCAGAAACGAAAGAAATGATATGCATTCTTTACAGGTAATCACATTCATTATTAGAAACAGAAGACATATTACTCATTTTTTACAATCGACCTCATTCACCATCAGAAACAGAAATAATAATAAAAATTCACACAATCAACTCATAGATCATCAGAAACTGAAACACAAGATAATCTCTTTTAAAACCCAGCTTAATCAAAAACAAATATTTATGAAAACAAAATTTTCCAAAACAAAAATCATCAAATCAATCAGGCATCCATTGTATGAACCACGCGCCCTGACCGAACAATGTATGAATAAAAGACAATGTCAATAGAGGGTAGTGGGTTAGCCATTTTCAGATGGATAGAACACTATACAAGCACAACGACAGGTAAAAATCATTAAAATAAATACAACGTAGTACGAGCACCATGGTGGAAACAGATCATATCATGCCGTAAATGAAATCAAATATATCTAAATCAGAAAAGGGTTTACTGACAACAACTTCTTCAAAAATTATTTTCCATCAGAAAACCATAAAAAAAAAAGATATTCAAAAGATAACATACAAAGATTTTGTTGAAAACAAATCAAAATCTCAAACCAATTTCATTATAAATTTGTATCAGTCGTCTAGGGACTAATTAGATGAATATACTAGGCAATCATATTCCTTATCAGAAATGGAAGAATTATACGAATTATTTACAAGCAATCACATTCATTATTAGAAACAGAAGACATAATACTTATTTTTTCTAATTGACCTCATTCACCATCCGAAATAGAAATCATAATACAAATTCCATATAATAAAGTCATATATCATCATAAATCAAAACACAAGGTAATCGCTTTTAAAACCCAACATAATCAAAAATAAATATTTCTGAAAATAAAAGTTTCCAAAACCACAATCATCAAATCAATCAGGCATCCATTGTTTGAATCGCACGCCCTGACCGGATAATGTATGAATAAAAACCATGTCAATAGAGGGTAATGGGCGAGCCATTTTCGGATGGACAGAACCCTATACAAGCACCATGGTGTGTCAAAATCATTAAAACAAATACAACATAGTACTAGCACCATGGTGGAAACAGATCATATCATGCCATAAACGAAATCAAATATATCTAAATCAGAAAAAAGTTTTACTGAAAGCAACTTCTTCGAATATTCTTTTCCTTCAGAAATTCATAAAACAAAGATATTCAAAAGATAACATACATATGTTTTGCGGAAAATGAAATCAAAATCTCAAACCAATATCATTATAAATCTGTATCAGGCGTCTAGGAAATAACTGGATCAATATACTAGGAAATCATGTTCCTTATCAGAAACGAAAATACGCATTCTTTTCAAGCAATCACATTAATTATTAGAAACAAAAGACATAATACTGATTTTTTACAGTTGACCTCATTCACCATCAGAAATAGAAATCATAATATAAATTCCATAAAATCAACTCAAACATCATCAAAAATCAAAACACAAGGTAATCACTTTTAAAACCCAACTTAATCAAACACAAATATTCCTGAAAATAAAAGTTTCCAAAACAAAAATCATCAAATCAATCAAGCATCCATTGTCTGAATCACGCGCCCTCACTAGACAATATATGAATATAAGACCATGTCAATAGAGGGTATCGGGTTAGCCATTTTCATATTGATAGAAACCTATACAAGCACTACAGCAGGACAAAATCATTAAAACAAATAAAACATAATACGAGCACTGTGGTTGAAACAGATCATATCATGCCGTAAACAAAAAATCAAATATATCTAAAGCAGAAAAATATTTTACTATAAGCAACTTCTTCAAAAATTATTTTCCATCAGAAAACCTTAAAAAAAAGATACTCAAAAGATAACATACAAATATTTTATTGAAAACAAATCAAAATCTCAAACCAATGTCATTATAAATCTGTATCAGATGTCTAGGGACTAATTGGATGAATATACTAGGTAATCATATTCCTTATCAGAAATGGAAGAATAATACGAATTCTTTACAAGCAATCACATTCATTATTAGAAACAGAAGACATAATACTAATTTCTTACAATTGACCTCATTCACCATCTTAAATAGAAATCATAACATAAATTCCATACAATAAACGCATAAATCATCAGAAATCAAAACACAAGGTAATCGCTTCTAAAACCCAACATAATAAAAAATAAATATTTTTGAAAATAAAATTTTCCAAAACCAAAATCATTAAATCAATCAAGCATCCATTGTATGAATCGCGTGCCAAGACCGGACAATGTATGAATAAAAGACCATGTAAATAAAGGGTAGTGGGCGAGCCATTTTTAGATGGACAGAACACTATAGAAGCACCATAGTGTGTCAAAATCATTAAAACAAATACAACATAGTATGAGCACCATGGTGGAAACAGATCATATCATGCCATAAACGAAATCAAATATATCTAAATTAGAAAAAAGTTTTACTGAAAGTAACTTCTTCAAATATTATTTTCCTTCAGAAAATCATAAAACAAAGATATTCAAAAGATAACATACATATATTTTGGGAAAATGAAATCAAAATCTCAAACCAATGTCATTATAAATCTGTATCAAGCGTCCAGGAACTAACTGGATGAATGGTCTCTATTTGATGGGTGTACAATTTGTGCGTGTGAGATGTCTGTGCAGTTTGTGAGTGAAGGGGCAGTGAGGGTTCGTGTGTGTTAGGGACGTGTGTGAATGCTTGCTGTCCATCTGCAGCAGTATGTTACAGACCTGGAGATTGATTTGTCACTCCGAGATTTGGAGAACACTAAGTAGAAGCCGGAAGAAAGCTTCAAGGATTATGTAGACCGCTAGAGAAGCTAGCTTCTGAAAATGCAGACTCGGCCCTCAGAGAAGGACCAGTTAAAAATGATCATCAAGGGCACCAAGCCCTCTATTTATGGTAAGCTGAGGAGGATGACTGCGATGATTTCTGATTTTCGACTGTTGAGGGAAACTGTCATAGATATTGAGGAAGATGAGGCTGAAAACATAAAGTTTTATGGCCAGAATAGAAGAACTTTTGGGGGGCCTTCTGAGACCAAGCCCGCTACTGCCGAGGTCGCTACCGTCAAGAACAGGCGATTCTCCAATCTTGGTATACCTTTGTCAAATGTATTTGAGAAACTGAAAATGCAAGGACTTCTAAAACCTTTGGAACCTATGCCATTTCTGAACCCTGTACCACCGTACCTCAACCTAAACCAGTATTGTTACTTCCATTAAGAAAAAGGCCATGACACCGACAACTGTACCCGCCTTAGACATGAAGTCCAAAACCTCATTGACTCCCATAAAATACCCAATCCAGAAAAAAGAACAACCTAACACATACAGAAATCCCTTGCCTAATTATAACTACATTCCACCTACATGATCAACTCCGGCCTACCTGAAACCTTTGTCCTCCAAACTCTCAACCACCAGGCTTCTTGCATTGAGATAAAGGATAACAGTAGTACATAACCATAGGCCAAGGAAGAAGGCAATGTTGCGAATGATGAAGTTATTCCTCCTAGTTTATTTGATCCTGCATTTTTAATATAGACATCGATTTAGTCTATATGTTCGAACCATTTTTAAATGATAATAAAGACGTTCATTTCACTGAATCTCTTCTGCAATATGAGTATATTTGAGAAAAGCATTCAACCTTGGTACTATGAAATTCAGTGATGTTTAGAACACGGGGAATCCTCGGAATAAGCAAGCAAAAAAGATAAGACCGCCATTCAGAAATGGGGAAAAAGATATGATACGGTCCCTCGCCTCACTGTATCCCCACCAATTGACCTATGGTACGGAAAGTGTCTACCCATATGGTCATAGGTATGATGTTGATAGTGTCATGAATCGTGCTAACCCAAGAATCTCACATGATTCTTCCGTTGCGGCAATAGTCCCAAGCACTGATCACACATATCAACCCGTGAACTGGAATACTACTATGACTGGTGCGTAATAACACGCGTATAACGCAAGTGAACATATCGTTCAAGTAGTATAAAAAGTATCGATACCACGATTACTTAATACCTAATCTATTAATTTTATGAGGTAAAATGATTACTAGTATCTAGCAGGTTGATTAATTGATTTGAAATAGTGATGATTTTAAACTTAAAAACAAGTAAATAAAATTACTCAAAATTAACTTAAATAAAATTTAATATTACGAAACAATCCAGTGTTGTGAATCTTTCCAATATCTTTTAAAAGATGAAGTGGTTATTTCATGTTTGTGTAATATATTGGTTTACTAACCTGGAACACGAAATTATGCAAAAGCCTATGTCGATGGTCAGATGCAAATACCTAGTATAACCCAATTGAACCATATGTCTATGTTAACCAAATTACATGGATTCATGAAAATTAAGTTCCAATTGTGGTTACCCCCGCCCGAGGTTATCTATCCTCAACGAAGATCGTGGACTATTAAGTCTAAGGCTAAAACCTAAAATTCCTTTGTCAAGTTTATTTTAGATTTACCAGGTCAATCTTATTAATGGCCAGTTAATAAGAAGCATTAAGTTTAAGACTTCATAAATAAACCTTGGAATTACCCAAACTATAAAATAACCCCTTATAAACCGGGGATATTGGATTTCATCACAACCCCAGATAACGGGCTTAGCTACGACACATGTCTAAGGCTAGTAACAACTTAAAAATAAAAGACATAAAGTAAAATCGTGAAAATAAAATGTTTGTAACGTAAATAAAGAAAATTACAATAAAAGAAATGATAGAGTAAAATGATCCACTTTTATTACTATTATTTTAGATATCTCTCTTATTATAATATATTAACTTGTGTTATATTACCAACCAGCCATATAGGCGCTTATCCTGATTAAGTCAGATTAAGTCCAACCGACCATAAGGCGGTATCACAATTTATCCATAAACCAGCCATATTTGCGGTAATTACCAACCGACCAACCGGGCGGTATCTATGGTAGTTAGGTTAAAACCAGTTTATAATTGATTACCAACCGACCAATATAACGGTATCCTTATTAAGTCAAGTTTTAAATAGTAAATATATTATAATTAAGAGAGATTAATCTAAATAGCAGTAATAAAATATTTACCTTTCACCCTAACAGGGGAAAGTTACCTCCTTATGTTGAATAGTAAAAACTGAAAAAGTAAAAAAGTAAATTATTATTTGAGAAAGTAACTAAAAATTAATTACAAAACTGAAATTTAGAGAAAACTAGATAAACAAATCCTTATTTACATCAGAGAATTCAGAGAGGATGATACATCTAAAACTGAAATCTTGAGCTGAATTTATAGGAGTCGATAGGCTCTCCGCATTGCGACGCGCAATGATCACGCGTCGCGACGCAACACATGTCACGTTCTGATTAGTCCGCCGAGATTCTAATCCGATGACATGGCATTTTGGATGATTAATTCAAAAGATGACGTGGTAGTGGTGTGGCGATGATGTGGCAATGACGTGGCGACACGTGGCGATAATGATTGTCGGCACCGTAAGATTGTGACACGTGGCACGCTGTGAGTGGCTGATGATGATGTTGACACCAAGTGGCAAGCTGACTCGACATTTGACTCGGTCTTCTGATGACGTGGCGATGCGTGGATGACAGGTGGCACCATAGGATGATGACATGTGGCACGATGCATGTTAGCATGATCGGCTGTGATATTGACACGTGGCAAGGCGCACGTTAGCAGATTCAGTGCATGTTAGCAAAGTCAAACTTCTCAGATTCTGACAAGTGTCCCTGGCACATGTTAGCATGAGGCGGCACACGTTAGATGTCACGACGCGGGAAGGCTTGCGCGCCGCGACTCACCAAAAGATGATTTTGCCCTTTTGTCTATTTTTCACTGTTTTGTCCCCAAATCACCTCCAGAATGTCCTGAAACTTTATTTATCTACATAATAAAACAAAACACATCATCATATTCACAAAACTCAAGAATCTATTCAAAATATTAGGTCAAATGAGTGGGAAATAGTGATAAATTTACCACTCATCACACCCCCAAACCTAACATTTTGCTAGTTATCGAGCAAAACAAAAAACAAAATAACTTAAATAAATTAAGCTAAGCCGTTTTCGTAGGGATCACGGTTGCATTTAGCATATGCAACAAGCCTTTAAACCCCTAGGTGTCCCTAGTGGACGAGTTGTAGTCTTGTGAGGGTTTACAGCAATGATACCCACAAATATTTTACAAAAGTAAAATGAAAGTAAAACTAATGCACACAAAAGCAAAGAAACTAAGAGAAAAGAAAATAAAGAAGTTAGTGATTAAGCATGTGAAACTTCTACTCCAAGTTACTAGTTGTTTTCTTTCTTTCTAAATTACCGAATAAGTAAATTCTCCGATTATATTTACCATTCTCCATATACACAACCAACAAACTATTAATCAACTCATTTTTTCCCACAACAATCACAAGTGAAGTTGATAAGAGAGTAATATTTTTGTCCTAAAGTTTTATCAGAATTCACACTTTTTTGCAACAATTCAATAATTTTTCTGATTTTTTCTTTCTTTTAGATTTTTTTATTTATATACAATATCTTCCATCTATGTAGCGAGTTTTGGGCAAGTGACTCCCAAACCAGTTGGCTTTAGGGCACTAGTGTTAAGACACCCCTACGAACTTAACTACTCAGAATTCAGATTTATATATTTTTGCAGCATCTTTCGATCCATGTAGCGAGCTTTGGGCCAGTGACTCCCAAACCAGTTGACTTTAGGGCACTAGGTGTTAAAACACCCTTTCAGACTTAATAACTCAGATCTCAAATATGTTTTTTTTACTCCATCACTTCTCATATATGCTTCCTCTAATTAAACTAGAGCACTGAATATTAAAACATTTTCAATTATAGCTCATGTCTGTATGTTACCTTGCATGTTAGTAATATCTGCCAACTGAGCATATGAAGATCCATTTTAGTCAATATTATGGAGAATTTACAAATTAAATAATTCAAAATGATATAAACAAAAATTAACTTGTTTCGAAAATAGGTTTGAGATACGTCTCAGGAGTGGAAACTCCTTACACAGCTATCTCTTACCAATTTCACCCGATTAATCAAATTAAAAGCACAAAATAATTTTTTTGATTTTTTTGTAAAAATTTGCAAATTTTTTGTATTTATCGAAAAAAATTTTGTAGTCCAATTTTTTGAGTTGGTGAAGTCGTTTCTCTCTTGCAGCTTGTGGATCAAGATTCAATTTCTTCAGTGCCCAGTACGCCTTATGTTCAAGCTCAACTGACAGATGGCATGCTTTTCCAAATATTATTCGATATAGGGACATACCAATGACTATATTGTAAGCTGTTCGGTAGGCCCATAATGCATCATCCAGTTTTGTAGACCAATCCCTCATTGTTGATCCAACGGTTCTCTCCAAGATTCTTTTGATCTCTCTATTTAAAACTTCAACCTGTCCATTTGACTGTGGATGGTAGGCAGTGGCAACCTTATGAGTAACTCCATATTTGGATAGGAGTGCATCGAAGTATCTGTTGCAGAAATGTGAACCACCATCGCTAATGATTGCACGAGGTGTTCCAAAGCGAGTGAAAATATTCTTTTTAAGGAATTTGATCACCACTTTTAAATCGTTGGATGGCAGAGCAATTAATTCAACCCATTTGGAGACGTAGTCTACTGCAACCAGAATGTACAGATTTCTGAATGATAGAACAAATGGTCTCATAAAATAAATACCCCATACATCGAATATCTCCACTTCCAAAATGTTTTGTAAGGGTCCTATATTTCTCCTACAAATATTTCCCATTCTCTGGCACCTATCACATTGAAGAGAAAACAAGTACGCATCTTTAAAAAGAGTGGGCCAGAACAAACCTGACTGTAGGACTTTGGCTGCAGTTTTGTTTCTAGTGAAGTGTCCGCCATATGGTGATGAATGAGAATCTTGAAGAACACTGTTGACCTCTTCTTGTGGAACACACCGTCTCAATAAATGATCAGCACATCGTTTGAACAGTACATCTCATCCCAAACATAGTGCTTGACTTCTTTGAAAAACTTCTTCTATTGCTGAGTTGTCCATTCCAACGGCCATTTTCCTGAAACATAGTGTTTGGTTGGATGTGAGATATGTTCAACCGAGCATACGAAGTCCTATATTGTTATCTTTACTTTCTATGCGTTGTGATGTGATGCGCATTTGCTTAGTAAGTTGGATTAAATGTCCTCTATTTCAAGGGGTTAAAAACCTTTACCACGATATTTTGCCACGCCGGATGATGCATATTCAGTTGAATGTAAGATATGTTCAATCGGGTATACAAAGTCTGATATTGTTGTCTTTATTTTTTATATGCATTATGTTATTAGCGCATGGGATTAGTAAGTTGGATTAAGGGTCCTCCAATGTCGAGGGGTTAAAATCCTTGACCACAATGCTTTGCCGCGCCGGAAGATGTATATTCGGTTGAATGTAAGATGTGTTCAATCGGGTATACGAAGTCTGATATTGTTGTCTTTATTTTTATATGCATTATGTTATTAGCGCATGGGCTTAGTAAGTTGGATTAAAGGTCCTCCATGTCGAGGGGTTAAAAGCCTTTACCACGATGTTTTGCCGCGCCAGATAACATATATTCGGTTGAATGTAAGACGTGTCCAGTCGGGGATACGAAGTTAGATTAAAGGTCCTCTATTTGGAGGGATAAAAAGCCTACGGTCTACCTTTACCATGATACTTCGCCACGCCTTTTATTTCGTTATTTGCTTTTCTTTGTATGTCATCTTCTTGCATAATCATGCATCATGTTGCATCGCGCATGGGCAAATCAAGTTGGATTAAAGGTCCTCCACTTCGAGGGATAGAAAGCCTACAGGCTACCTTTGCCACGACATTTTGTCGCGCCGGACAAAGTGCATTCGATTGAATGTGAGATACGTTAAATCGGACACTTGAAGTCCTATATAGATGTGGGCATATGTCGCATCTCTTTTCTTTCACTTCCATTATTTATCTTTCAAATCGCATCATGGCACGTTTATTTTGATGTACAATTGCCTCTTTGGTTATTTCTTTACATTATATACCTAATTGTTTCTCTTTATTACTTATGATTGTGCAACTACCATTTGTTTGCATTTATGTGTCCATGAATGTAATGTGCTTATGACATTGTATGCTTACCGTATTTAAATTTATCTTTATGCATGCAAATTCGGACATAGATCGTATGCAAATAGGTTGTATGCAAATTTGGACATAGATTGTATGGAAATAGGTTGTAAGCAAATTTGGACTTAGATTGTATGCAAATAGGTTGTATGCAAATATGAAAATGTGTTACATGTTAACTTAGATGAACTTTTGATTTATGCATGCGAACATAGAAATAAAATAACCTTAGGAATATATGTTGCTAGACTCGATTAAATTATTGCACAAATCATTTTATTACAAGTGGCAAAAGTAAGGGACCATTCCGAACCCAACGGTTTGAGGTCTTCCCTTGCGAGGGGTGAGTGCGGCCTTAAATCATTTTCCCAGTTCACACCGGGTGGCGACTCCTTTATTCTCCGGTTTAGTCCCTAGCTGGCTACTCCGTACTCCCAACCGGGTCGCGAGCCCGGAACTGTTGGACAATTATGACCCATAGCGTCACTATTTGTACATATCACGGTGTTGTTGTACAAATTAACTATGTGACAAAGGAGATTGCAATCTTATCATTTGTGATTAGATCACCTAGATGTATAAATGATGTGAGGTCCCTATGATTTGTTCCTGGACAGAGAATGATATGAGACAGTATCAGTCGACGAAGGATAAATCATTAAATATCCCTAGTCAGAGTATTATCGAGATTGGACATCGATAAATACGTAAAAGACTAGTATTACACTTATGCACTTGTGAGGGCACAACACCATAGTTCTCATATATTTGGGTATAGGATACTCATGCAAGTGTAATAGGAGGTTGTGTTTTACCGATGGTATGAGAAACAGCTTCGCTTTGGATAGACCCCTGCGGAATCCCATTGGTAGTATGACTATGTGTCTATGGGAGTCCACAATCAGGGTAGGTGTATTGGTCTTAACCTGAGACTTGCACCGCTAATACTTGCGACAATCAATATACTTTGGTTGAGGTCGTCCAGGGCTTTAACAGGTTATGTGTACGCCAATTCTGGGTATATTGAGAATCGTAGTGTATTGGGTGTGATGTTAAGACGGAAGTATCACTCCAGTCATATGGAGATGAGTCCACATAGGATACGGAACTCGTTCTCTTAACTGCTCGAGCTATCGGGATATTATGACTTGGTCATGTATATCCGATTATAGAGACTAGTTGCCAGACATCCGATATGTGCTTCGTACGGGGCAAACACCAATTCCAGCCCCAGGCCTAGCACGTGAATATCCGATACTGGATCGAAATTACACAATACTACGGTATACTACGCTTGATATAGATCGTTTATTCCTGTAAGCATTTTTTGGGAAAATTGGGTAGGAATGGAGCTTTGCTAGAGGCCAACCTTGTCTTGTAAATCGGTACAAACGTAGTACTAGGTACTTACGTGTTTGGATAGTCCGACGACCGTATTTACTGCCAACATATCCGAGGATCTCATGGGTCGCTTCCCGAAGATTCACGATGATGTATGACTCGCACTTTAATTAATGTGGGATTAATTAGAAGAGAGAGAAAATAATCTGGGATTAATTACGGAGATATTTTATCTGGGATAAAATATTAATTAAAGAGAGAGAACGATTAATTTGGAATTAATCGATAAAATAATATATTTGATATATTATACGAGATTGGATTTCGACGCGGAATTGAAATAAGATTCAATTCGCGGCGAACGAGTTAATTTAGAATTAATTCGTTAGCGACGTGAATAGTGATTTCGCTAGGCATAATCGTTTAATTACGTCACAACGGAAAATTTGTTAATTCGGAATTAGCGAACCGAGCCCGGGATTGTTTGCAAGCGCATTCACATTTCGAATTCGAGTGCGGTACGAAAGTCAAATCAAGCGTCAACCCGCTAGTCACATCAAGCGTCAAATCACATGTCATTTGAGTGATGTGACAATTCATGATTGATTTGAGTGATTGATGTGGTAGTTGTTGAAAGCTTTAAATGCTTTTTGCTTTTGACTTTTGCTTTTATGGAAAAGTGAAAAAATTTGGTAAATGGTTTTAATTTATTTTGGTAAAATATATAAACCAAAATACACTTTTTTCTTTTCCATCTCTCTCTCCACTTTTACGTTTTTCTTGGAAAAACATTTTCCCTCCTCTCTTTCCTTCTCCCTCTCACGGCTTGGAGCTGATTCTTCTCTTCATTTTTTGGTTTTGACCGAATCAGTGAGAAGCAAAGAAGAAGAAGAAGTGCTAGCACACACCATGTGTCTTCCTAAGGTGATAGGGAAACTAACACATGAGCATGGAATCATTTTGGATCTTGGAGCTTGGAGCTTCCATGGTGTTCATCAATGGCCGAATTCTTGGAGGAGTTTCACAGCCCAAACCGAGAACTCCACTGCAGTACAAGGACGCCACTTCCGCGAGTTTGAGAGGCTTGAAGACTTGTGTTCTTCGCGTCGCAAAATCCGTTCATTGTGAGTAAATTCTGCACCTCCTATGATTGTATTCATGCGTTTTTTCATCTTGATTTCATGATATTGGGACCTAATCTAGAAACCAACAATGGTATCTATCTATGAGTTTTGATCAAGCATGAAAAAGTTAGGGTTTGAAATTGGGTTAAAATCAATGAAGCATGATTTGGTTAATAATTGATTGATTAAGTATGCTTGTATGTTGATTAATTGAAGTTGTGCATGATGAATTTCATGAAATTGGATTGGATCCATTTTTCCCCAAATTTTTTGGCATGGCCGAAAATTGTAAGCCCTAAGGTCTTGGTAATTTTTGTTTGTTTGTTCATTGGATGACGTCAAACAATAGGGTAATGTTATTTTGAAGTTCATTTGGATTGAATTTTTATTTGGAACAATTTTCCCCAAATTGGAGGTTTGGCCGAAACTTGATGATTTTTGAAATTCATTGTGTTTTTTGATTTAATTCATTGGATGAGTTGAATTGATTTGGGAAATGATGATGTGGATTCAATTGGATTGAAACCGAATCGGAATGAAAACCCCCTAAATTTCCGAGAATAAAGAAGCATGAAAATGGGTTTGATTTTGATAAATTGTGTTGGATGTTGGTTTCTATAATATGTCCCAAGGAAAGTTTAAGCATATGAAATACAACAAATGAATATATATATTAAACTTGAAGCATGGCGGAATCATACTTACAAAGCTTTTGTGATGAAGAAGATGAACAAATGGTGGAAGCTCCAAGTGTGGGATGATTCGGCCAAGAGGAGAAAAGGAGTGGAAAGCTCCAAGCTTGTGTATTCCAAGCTCTTTGATGGTTTCCCTCACCTCCTTTGATCCTTCAATGTGCTAGCAAATGGAGAAAAGAAAATCAAATCTTCTTCTTCTTCCTTTGGAGTTCACGGCATTGTGAGAGAGAGAGGAGAGTTTTTTTTTTTTTTTGTGTTATTGATTTTGTTACCAAAAATCAATTTATATTTATGTCATAATATTTATTAAATTAATAATAAACTTATGACACAAACCATGCAATGGCTTAGAGTGTCAAACACTCAAACTCCATGCATAACCATTGAGTGTATTGTACACTATCACCATGCAATGCATTAACCATTAAATAATGCCATATAATGACATGTGTCATGTGGGCCCCACACGTTTCCAAATGAAAGTGGGCCACGTGCACTCACGCGTTCGGGTTCGATATTTCCGAAATACCGAACTTACGTCGCGACGTTAATTAAATCAAATTTAAATAAATAATTGCGCCTGGCAAAATTATTATTTACGTCACTAACGAATTAATTCTAAATTAACTCGTATGCCCGAATTAAAATCTAATTTTAATTTCGCGTCGAAATCGAATTTCGATTATTATATCGAATATAATAATTTTATCGATTAATTCTAAATTAATCGTTCTCTCTCTAAAACAAGGCACTTTATCCAAGATAAAGTTTCTCCGCAATTAATCCAAGATTAATTAAGTCCGAATCAAATATCATAGGTGAATCTTCAGGAAGCGACCCAAGAGATCTCCGGATATTTTGGCAGTAAATACGGTCGTCGGATAATCCGAACACGTACGTACCTTGTACTACGTTCTTACCGATTCACAAGACAAGGTTGGCTTCTAGCAAAGCGCCATGCCTACCCAATTCTCCAGAAATATTCTTATAGGAATATAAGATCTATATCAAGCGTAGTATACCGTAGTATTGCGTACATCGATCCAGTATCGGATGATCACATGTTAGGCCTGGGGCTGGAGATGTGTCTGCCCCGTACGAAACATATATCGGACATCAAGCAACTAGTCTCTTTAAATCGGACAATCCTGACCTGGTCATATTGTCCCGACGGTTGCAACCTTTTATAGAGTACTAGTTCTGTGTCCTGCGTGATCATCACCTCCATATGTCTGAAGCGATACTTCCATCTCGACATCACATCCAGTACACTACGATTCTCGATAAACCCAGAAGAGGTGTACACAGAACCGGTTAAGGTCCCCAACCACCAAAACCAAAGTTTACCGATTGTCGCAAGTACTAGCGATGTAAGTCTCAGGTTAAGACCATATACACCTACCTTGATGCGGCCTCCCATAGACACGTAGACACACTACCAATGGGATTCCGCGGGGTCTATCCAGAGCGAAGCTGTTTTCCGTACCTCGGTTAAAACACAACCTCCTATCGCACTTGTATAAGTATCCAATACTTAAATATATGAGAACTATGCCGTTGTGCCCTCACAACGTGCACAAGCGCAATACTAGTCTATTCCGCATTATCGATGTCCGATCTCGATAATACTCCGACTAGAGATATTTAAGATGATTAAACCTTTATGGATTGATACTGTCTCATATCATCTCAATCCGGTATTAATCATATGGACTTTCGCCATTTATAAATCAAAGTAAATAATATTACAAAACGGCAAAAGGCAATTTCATTATCACATAGTTAATTTTGTACAATAATACAATATCATTTACAAACAGTGACGCTATGGGCATAATGTCTAACAATCTCCCACTTGGCCTATAGGCAGTCACTCAAGCATCTAATGCCCGAACTATGTATGTGTCGTTCAAAAACTTGCTGAAGAACAGCCTTCGTCGGCGGATCTGCGATGTTGTCATCTGATGTGACCTTCTCGACCTTTACATCGCCACGATGTATAATCTCCCGAATCAGATGGTAACGTCGAAGAACATGCTTGGACCGTTGATGATGAGACCTTGTTCCTTTGCATGTGCTATAGCCCCGTTATTGTCACAATACAATGGAACGGGCTCAGCTGCTAACGGAACTACTCCTAATCCGATTAGGAACTTTCGGATCCAAACTGCCTCCTTTGCTGCTTCAGATGGAGCGATGTACTCCGCTTCTGTTGTTGAATCGGCAACAGTATCTTGCTTGGAAGATTTCAGCTCACTGCTCCGTTATTCAAACAAAAAATGTACCCGGATTGTGACTTGTAGTCATCCTTGTCGGTTTGGAAACTTGCATCGGTATACCCAGATACCGCAAGTTCTCCACCTCCATAAATTAAGAAAGCATCCTTAGTTCGTTTAAGATACTTAAGGATATTCTTAACTGCTATCCAGTGACCTTCACCTGGATCGGCCTGATAGCGACTGCACATGCTCAAAGCATATGAGACATTCAGGTCGTGTACATATCATGGCATACATGATCGATCCGACTGCCGAGGCGAACGGTATCCGACTCATGTTGTCTCTCTCTTCCTGAGTCTTTGGACACATGTCCTTAGACAGAGAGGTACCACGTACCATTGGAACCAATCCCCTCTTGGATTGTTCCATGTTGAATCGCTTCAACACTTTATCAATGTATGTACTCTGGGAGAGTCCAAGCAGCTTTCTAGATCTATCCCGGTAGATCTTTATTCCAAGAATAAAGGCTGCTTCTCCCATCGATCTTTCATGGAGAATTTTAATGAAAGCCAAGCTTTCACCGACGTTAGCATGGGAATGTCATTGCCTATAAGCAATACGTCGTCGAAATAAAGGACAATGAAAGTAAGTGCTCTCCCACTAACCTTCTTGTATACACAAGGGTCATCTGCGTTTTGCACGAAATCATATTCTTTTATGATTTCATCAAAACGCTAATTCCATGACCGTGATGCTTGCTTCAATCCATAAATGGATCGATTTAACTTACAAACCTTGTTTGCAAGTCTTGGTACGATAAAACCGTCAGGCTGTTGCATATAAACATCCTCCAAAAGGTTTCCGTTAAGGAAAGCGGTCTTAACGTCCATCTGCCATATCTCGAGTAGTCGAAATATGCAGCTATTGCAAGCATTATCCGAATGGATTTAATCATGGCAACGGGTGAGAAGGTTTCATCATAATCAATTCCATATTGTTGACGATACCCCTTCGCTACAAGCCTAGCTTTGTACGTTTGTACGTTGCCATCCATGTCGGCCTTCTTCTTGAAGATCCATCTGCATCCAATAGGCTTTACGCCTTCTGGTGCATCAACCAGTGTCCAAACTGGTTGGCGTTACATGGAATCCATCTCCGACTTCATGGCTTCTTGCCATAAAGCGGAATCGATATTTTGTATCGCTTCCTCATACGTAGCCGGCTCATTATCCTCAATAAGATTAATATCTACATGAGGTGAGATCAGGAACCCATACCTCTCAGGTACTGTTCTGACTCTCTCCGACCTACGCGGTCCTTGTGTATGTGAAGTTTGTGGTACAGACTCATCCCGGACGGTCTGTTCTTGTTCCGTCGTTGATTTGTTGCCAGGAACAGTATCACTACGATCTTCATCGAGTTCTACTTTCCTCCCACTTACCACTGCATTTATAAAATCCTTCTCAAGGAAAAATGCTTGTAGAGCAACAAATACTTTGTTCTCTTGTGGGTGATAGAAGTAATATCCTTTGGTTTCCCTAGGATATCCTACGAAAAGGCATTTATCAGATTTGGGTTCAAGTTTGGTACCTTCCAAACATTAACATATGCCCAGCATCCCCAATCTTCAGGAAAGAGAAACCTGGTTTCCTTCCTGTCCATATCTCATATGGAGTCTGTTCAACAGACTTCGACGGTACCTTATTCAAAATAAGTATAGCACTGTTTAATGCGTATCCCCAGAAGGATATTGGTAGCTCAGTGCGACTCATCATTGACCTTACCATGTCCAACAAGGTGCGGTTTCTCCTTTCGGACACACCGTTTAATTGCGGTGTTCCAGGAGGAGTCCACTGTGAAAGAATACCATATTCTTTCAAGTAATCTTGAAACTCATAACTTAAGTATTCGCCACCACGGTCTGACAGTAATGTCTTAATACTCTTCCCTGTTTGTTTCTCCACTTCGTGTCGAAACTCTTTGAATTTCTCAAAAGTTTCCGACTTGTGTCTCATAAGATACACATAACCGTAACGAGATGCATCTTCTGTAAAGGTTACGAAGTAGTGAAATCTACCTCTAGCCTGGCTAGACATGGGCCCGCATACGTCAGTATGAACGAGAGCCAACAGTTCTGTGGCACGTTCACCTTTACCACTAAAAGGTGATTTAGGCATTTTGCCTAAAAGACAAGATTCGCAGACGTCATATGAATTGGGATCAAATTCGTCCAAGTACCCACTCTTTGAAAGTGTGGATATGCGAGTCTTATTGATGTGTCCTAGACGACAATGCCACATATAAGCTTCATCTTTTAGATTACTCCTTTTGAGCCTTTTGTTTGTCATTTTAGGAGATTCATTTATATTCAAATATAAAGACCGTTATTTGCAACAGCTGTGCAAATTTCTGCATCATTTTTATATAAATAACACCCAGTGTTTCTAAATACAAAAGTGTAACCCTGCTGGGTTAACAAGGATACAGATATAATATTC
>SKCR01032590.1:0-32764 GCA_019454045.1 Zanthoxylum bungeanum | reverse complement strand
GATTTCATGAAATCAATGGATATGAGATTTTGTGTCAAAATTTTTAGTCACAAATTTTAGTTAAAATAGCTTGACCCTAATGTATATGATAAAGATTTGAGGAATTTGATTTTAACACCCTTGGAATTGAAGTTTTGCATTCAATCTCAATTCATCCTTTGAGTTGCAGTTTGTGACTCATCAGCTTCTGAATTTAAGTTGACTTTTACGGAAGTTAATATGTGCCTAGTTGATTTTTCAATTTAGATAAAATATCATAGAATGCTTCTATTGTAAAAGCTGAAGCAGTAAACCCTCATGATTGGAATTTGGAATGCCAAAGCAAAACCAGTTTTGTTTTGTTCAGAATAACATCTTTAAATGTTTCGCAAGTTTTTTGACAATTAATGGAACTAAACTGTTAGACGACAACTTAAAGAGTTGTTCGTTTTAAAAAAATTTCAAGTTTTGACCCTATAAAAAAATTTAGATCTTTGACACTTCATTTCTTGTCAAAAGTTTAACGGGCATGTTGTGCGTGCATCCTTACAGCTTCCCGGTCTTTTATCCTTGTCTACCAAGTTCCTTCCAACTGTGATGAACCTTCTCAAGAAACTAGCCGAGGAAGGGAAAATACCTGCAGCAAATAATGCTCATCAGGGAAACCCTGTTAGAGCATCAAAGAACTATCAAAATGGTGTAAGCACTAGTGAAATGTCATCAACTGCCTCATCTGATGTAACTTCATCTAGCAATGGGACTGAATACTCAAGTCCCAAAAAGGAAGAGTAGGTGAAAGTTGCCGAACAGAAAGCAGACTTTTCTGTGTTTGAAGATGCCGCAGTTCTTCTCACTCATGCGGGGTGTTTCGCGTCTTTCATCCACGAATCTAACTTTTAATTCGTGGTGGTTATTTATCCTGAAGGCATTGTTTTTTTTAGTTCAAGTGCCACAGACCGGGGGCCAAGGTTTGTTGTGAAAAAACAGAAAAAGCCCCCGTTAAATAGTTGTTACAATATTTAAGTCTAGGTTTTGATTCTTTATTGTTTGTCAAAAGAATCTAAAGGAGCTCATCTTTATACATATTCTACCTTAATGCCTTTTGTTTAGTCTGTTCTGCACCCCCAAAATTTTATCTCGTGAATAATGGAATGCTGTGTTTGATCGTCACTCAAATGTGTGGTATCTCTAATTTCTCTCTTTTCTTATCTTTTGGTAGTTATATTTTATTTGAAAACGATTTTTTTTTGTAATTTGAGTTTTACATAACAAATGATTTTATCATCATATTATTGTTATAGCGCTTTAGCAGGTTATAAAGCAATTGTCTATGAGGGGCGTGGTTTGGTAGTGTATGGTGGGTTTGAATTCAGAGAGTGTGTTTTTTGTAAGAGTCTGGGACAATCAGAGATTTTACTTACTTCGCTTAAGTCCGAAAGAGATGATTTGACTGTTGGATTGGGTTAGTAGTTTGAAATTATTATTGCCTCGTAAATTTGAATCTTTTTAAACAGCTGGATTCATAGCTTTTTACACGTGCATGTGTTGTTAGATACAGGTAGGGTTTCATCCAAATGTTTGGTGCATTCTATATTTGATTTGTGTTGGTTCTGTGCATGAAATAAATTGGCTCTGCCTCCCTCATGGATATTGAGTCCTTTTCAGACCAAAAGTAGGAAGAACTTAAATTAAATGAAATAACACAATTATTGATGTATTATTATTATAATAATAATTATTATTATTATTCTCATGGAATTGACATGTATGGCAATCAAGAAGAAAGGACTTGAAATTGAAATGTTAGGGACCCAAATGCTTGTATTGTATTTAGGAAGACTGCGGTTTCTATCCTAATTCCTTAATTTTGTTACTTGATTTGAGTGGAAAGATCTCATTGAAAACGCCACTAACATGGCATTCCTACGACTACGAGTATCATAGGGGCATTTCTTAAGAATTCATTTAAGGAAAGTTTTGACATTATTTTTATGGAAAATTGTCAAAATATTAGTGATTTTTTTTTTTTTTTCGCATCAAAACTTTCCTAAAATAGATTCTTAATAAGTGCCCTTATAACACTTGTTAGAATTTCCATATATATATATATATATATATTTCCCAAAAAATTGTTCATCTAGATTCTTCTTAATCCATACACTTTAATGTAAGATGTTGGGTTGAAATTACCAATCCACATAGTAAAATGACTTGTCACATTCATATTTAATTTTCTAGTCCAATGCATACCCCACTTCCTAAATGCAGTTTTATTCTTATACCCAGAAAAATGCTCTGTCCACAAAATAATAATAATAATTTTTTAAGAGAATAAAAAGGAAAATAGTAAAATTTAAAACGTTAATGGCAAACTGAAGAGCTGGCACCTGCCTGCCAGCCTTTTACTCCAACCCCATTATATTTATTTATTTTTATTTTTTTTGAAAATCCCATTATATTTATTTTAAATGGTACACAAATTCATTTTATTAGTTGTTTCAGTTGTTGTATAGTTTAAATTCACCAAGTAAAATGTATAAAAACATATCTACCTACATTTAATGCCACAGTTAGTCAAAAATATTTCCAGCTTGTAATTCCCGAAAATTTATTACACATTTTGTTAGGTTTATTGTTTTCTTTTTTATTTTTAATATAGTCCATCTGGAGCACAATTCAAAAATATTCAAATCCCATTTATGAAACTCACACACAGTCACGATAATTTATAATAATATTTCACATGCAACCCAAAGAATCATATTTAAATTAAATTTAAAAAAGAGGAAAAAAAAACTTATCTCTTACTATATACATTATTTTTCTTTGTATAGTTTCTGAAAGACTGTTTGTGAAAGTCTTCAGAATTGTACATACCAAAATTATTTGTATATATAATTTGTGTTTTCAACTAATCTTAATCAATGCATTGAAAATTGGATCATCATTCAACTTCATGATGACACGTATGCAGTTTGGAAGTTGGAACATTGATAATGCATAATTAATTAGACTTAGTGTACTGGAAAAAACGATTTGATTGATAAATCCAAACTAAATCTTTTAGGTGGTCGGTCTACTCTATCATCTAAGTTTTTATTTTTCCTAATATTTATTAACTAAGAATAGGGGTGGTAATTCGAATTCGCGGATCGAATTCGAATTTGAATCGAATCATAAACGAATCGAGCCAAATTTATATGGATTCGAATTCGATTCGTTTATTATTCGAATCATAATATCAGAATTCGAATTCGATTATTTTATTAACCAAATATTCGATTCGATTCGTTTAATCAGTGTAATGTATGTAGTGAATCGATTCGATTCGTTTAATAATTGATTCGTTTCGTTTAATAATTAATTCTATTCTATTCGATTCATTTACTATTTGTTTATAATTATAATTTATAAATAAAATAATAAAAAAAACATCATCACTTTTTTAATTACATAATATATTAAAAACCTAGACATTTAGCAAAAACAATTACCACATAATATATCCTCCAAAACAAAAACAAAAACAAACAAATAAACAAATTTTCATACTAACAATATCACAAAATCCATTAGCAAAAGCAACTTGAACAAGTGGTCACTGTAAAACAAAATATAAATAGAAGGTTGTTAACTTTTACCTATCACATTCATAATTATCATTTGCAACATTGGATTTAAATAGCATTCATTCAATATTTACGGGATATAGAGATGGATATTTTAAAAAAATATATATATCCTATTAAATATTGGGGGTGGACAATGGATGAATAAGGATATTAATTCGATATCCAATATCCAACTAAAAGTATAAAAATAGAAAGTTTTATTAATTAAAAAAATATATATTTATAATAAAATTATAAAAATAAATATGATGGTATACAACTCAAGCTCAAACCTAAGCCCGGGTGTCGGGACTCGAGCGGGCTCAGTGCCAGGATCTGAGCAGAGCTATATTTTGGGACCTAGGATGAGCTCAGTGTGGCATCCGGGCCTGCCTCAGTTTGAGGACTTGGGTCAAGACCCGAGCTCGGCTCGATTTCAGGACCTGGGTCGGGCTCGATGTTGGGACCCGTGATGGGCTCGATGTCGGGACCCAAGTCGGGCTCATGTACTCGGAGTAAGGTTGGGCTCGGTGCCAAGACCCGGGCCAAGCTTAGGTGCCCGGAGCGGAGCCTGGGTTGAGTGCCGGGAGTCAGAGCGAGCTCGGTTCCGAGACCCGAACCTGGTTGGTTGTCAACACCCTCAGATGTCGAGAGTCGGGCCAGGCTAGGTGCCAGGACCAGGCCTAGCTCGGGACCCAAGCCGGGCTCGATGCCAGATCCGAATTGGGCTCGGTAACTAGGAGTCCGGTGGGGCGGTGTCGGGAGTAAGGTAGATCTTGGTGTCAGGACTTGGGACATGTCGATGCCGAGATCCATACCTGGTGTTGGGATCCGAGCCCGACTTATTGTCAACACCTAGGTCGGGCTCAAATACTGAGTGTTATAGCGGATATGAAACCCTTATGTTCGGATTGGTTCCCCAGCGCATCGGAAATATGTCTAACCCATGGACATAGAGCATGAGTGTATTTTAAAATAATTTAATGAAATATTATATTCCATTACGCGTCTATAAGAAAAAAAGCTGGGACTAATTGGTGTTCGGAAACTCCAAAACGGAGAAAAATAAGTTTCAGCGCTGCAGACTTTACGACTCATGTTGTACGCGCCTTGCGACGCACAAGTACTAGAGCATCAGCTCTCGGCACATCGCACCGCAAGCGCTTGGGCATTGCGACTCCCAAGTACGGGAGGTCAGTGTCGCAATGTGTGGGCTTGGGCGTCGCGACTCCCGAACCTCCGAGTGTTGAGTGTCACGGCGCGCTTCTGCTGGAAATGTTTCCAAATAACACTTTCAATTTTGAATCCAATCCAAATCACTTCCAATTTTCTCCAAATACTTATATACACCCAAAATCCAATTTTAACATCAACACATATTATTGAACAAACATAAATGTATTTAAAATACATATATGCATAACTTTGAATCTAAAATATAAACCAAATAAGAATCTCACAAAGAAATAACCAATGAATAATTCTAGGTCACTCAAAGGTGGTCAAGTGATTTTAAAATGGTAGTCATAATTCTAAGCTTTCATTTATAGTTCTAAACTTCAATTTTGTATTCTATATCCAACATACACAAATCTCTAACCATGTTTCAAACCTTTTAAGCTATGTTATTATGCATCGAAATAATACATCACAGTATGTTTCATTAATGATCTCAAATCAGTAATAAAAACATAGCTTATTAGAGAACATCATAACTTACCAGACAAGCTTGGATGAAAAATAAAATCTTCTAAGTGAAAATGTTGAGAACTTTCAAAGCTTCTTTCACACTTGTTTTCTCTTGGTTGAAACTAGGACTGGACATAGGATCGGATCGGGTCAGATCCGATCTGATTCAATCCGATAATATCATATCCAATCAGATCGGATCGAATCTGATCAAATCGTATCTGGTTGGTTTGTCGAATTTCAAATTGGATCGGATCAGATAAATTTGATAACTATCGGATCGAATCAGATTTTATCCAATTTGATAACAAATCTGAATCTGATAGAGAATCAGATTTGATAACGGATTCGATTCCGATAGAGAATCCGATTTGATAATAAATCCGATAGTAGATTCGATTTGATAACAAATCTGATTCGATAGCGGATCCGATTCGAAAAATTGATCTGAAAATTTATAAATTCATAACAATTTTATCGAATCGAATAAGATAACTTAAAATTCAAATCAATTTATCAAATCAGATCTGTTATCAAATCGAATCCACTATCAGATTCATTATCAAATCGGATGCTCTATCGAATTCGAATCTGTTATCAAATCGAATTTATCTGATTCGTTAAGATATCAAATATAATCGAATAAATCCGATTTGATTCGATAATTATTGGATCAAATCTGATCCGATCCGATCTGATAAGGACTCAAAATCTGATCGAACCAAACAAATCAACTCTTATCAAATCGAATCAGATTCGGATTCGGTTTGATCTGATCCGAATCCGATAATGCCCACCCCTAGTTGAAACTTATCAATAAAAATACATAAACTTATCTTTTATTATCAAGCTTTGAATTTTTTAATTAATAAAAGTTTTAATCAATTTTTAGGTGTGTTTAATCCAAATTGTCTAAATATGCATATTAGGTTTAATCATATCAACTTTGTCTAACTATTTGATTAATCTAATTGAATCAAGTCAAAGTCTAACCACTTGGTTAATCCAATTAAATCAAGCCAAATGCATCTATTATTACATATTTTATAATTACGAAGATATCCTCAAAATGTACAGATATTTACGAAATTACAATAAATCCCTTATTAGAATTGGATTAATCTAATTAATCTCAATTGGTCAGATAAATATTTAATGTTATCCAATAACACTTAATCACTTTGATTGATAATTATAATATCAAATATTATTTATCATCAAATATAATTGGCTATCCGAGTGCTCAACGAATACACTTCATATTGTGAAACTCTCAACCTCTATAGTCAAAGGATCACATATGCTACTCGACTCGAGTAGATTCATATTAACGGTGGTGTGTACTTTCAACTATTAGGAATCACATATGAGTCATTCAATAATCGTTCCAACGAATAACCATATGTCTATACACGATTCCCTTGCTCATAGTCCATTGAGTTAGACCATTGAAACTTCAATTCGAATATACGATATGTGTTAGTCTTATAGGTTATAAGAATTCGACTGTATTTCAAAACCAACGATTATAAATATATACTTTAAGAATATTTTATAATAGTAATAATATCTCAATGACGGACCACCCAGTGTCAAGTATTACTACGTGACTATTCTAAGAGATAATGACACAATAGTTACCATTAATAAATTGAAATGAAAATATCATTATTTTATTAATAAATAATAAAATACAATGTACAATATATTATTCGGATTGGTACTCCAAGCACCAACTCCAACACCGAGAGCCATACCAAGCTAAGTGTCAGGACCTGGGTCTGGCTCGAGACGAGGCTCGGTGTCCAGAGCCAGGCCCAGCTCATTATCGGCACCCAAGCCAGGATAGGCTCTATGCCGGGACCTGGGCCATGTTTCGGTAGCCGAGCCTAGCTTGTTGTTAGCACCCAAGCCGCGTTATGGCTCTAAGCTAGGCTCAGTGCCAAGAGATGGGCTGGGCTTGGTGCAGGGACTCGGATTCTACTTGAGACCCGAGCTTGGTATCAGAAGCGGGACCAGGCTCATGTCAGCACCTAGGCTGGGCTGGAGACCTGACCCGAGCTCGGGTGTCGAGAGCTGGGACCTGAGCTGGGCTCGGTGTCGGGACCAAGGCCTGGCTTGAGACCCCGATTCGCCTCAAGACACAAGTCGACTCGAGACCCGAGCCTGGTGCTGGGTCGGGCTTGGTGTCGGGATCGAGTCCGGCTCGGGACTTGGGCCTGTGTCAGAGGGTGGAACTCGACTCGGTGTCGGCACCCAGGCCGAGTTGGGGGCCCGTGCCAACACTGATTAATTTAATTAGGAAATAATTATTTTATAAGTTGAAATATTTTTAATCATAATAATAAATTAGTTAACATTAATATAATTAAATTAGTGATTCAATTATGATATTTATGTTCAAGTATATGGTAAAAATTGGATATTTATAAATATCCATATTCATGTGGATAAAATCCATATTCATATCTAATATTTAAAAAGTGGATATAAATATGTATTTATCCATCTTAAATATATATAGATTCAGACATGAATGTCAATTATCCATATCTAATTGGATAATTATCATCCCTATATCGAGCTACCTCTGCATGATAACACCAACTATCAGGGCTGACCCAAGGCCATCTCACACAAGCGGTGGACCGGGATCCCAAAATTTAGACGAGCTCCAAATTAAATAAAAACAGAAAATTATATACATGAACTAGGATTTTCTATCAATACATCAGGCACTTTATGATAAAATCACTAAAAATCAAAATTAAGGTTATAAGTCTAAGAAAATTTAATAATCATTGAAATAAGAAAGCTAAAAATATTTTTTTTTTATATCCGCAGGGGTAATATTTTAAAAAATTCATCTGAAACCCCCTAAATCTCCCCTGCTAGCTATATATGCATATATTAATAGTCAAATAATTAAACAACCTAAATAATTAATTAGGTTTTAAATGTGGTGCTAAAAGCAGACTTAATCTAGCTATATATGCATATATTAATAGTCAAATAATTAAGCAACCTAAGTGATTAATTAGGTTTTATATGTGGTGCTAAAAGCAGACTTAGTCTATTGACATTATGTGATCAACAAGTTCAATAAAACTGCAATAATAATAGTTGAACTCTCTTAGTGCTATCTTGAATTTTTGTATTTTTTTAAAACCCAAAATACAACACATTCAAAAAATGCTAGCTAATATATTAGTTTCAACAATTCTCGTTGGGTTTCTAAGTAGTTATAAATGATAATGAAATTTTAAAATTATTTTACCATGATAAAAATTTTATATTGAAAAAGTATTCAGGAAATATAACTAGGCTGCTGCTGCTGGTATGTATAAATTAATTATATGAGCTGTCTTTTACAGAAAAATGTGGCAAAACTTCCTACTCCAACTGTTGCCTTCTTTTCTCCATTAATGAATTTTCACCAGCAGCTTCAGTGACCTTAAATATAGTTGAGAGCTACATTTCTTTTAATTTACATGGCTTTTCTTTTTATTTTAATTTTCTTCTTCTGAAGGAAATGTTGTTCTATTTATCTATATATAAATTATATATGTGTGTTAATTAAATTTGTTTATATATAGGAGCAGTGAACACACAAAACAAGGCCAACCAAAGAGAGCCATATAGAGGCTGAAGCCTGAAGAAACTGCTTCTCTCTTCTCTCTTCTCTGTGTGTGTGTGTTGAGTGAGTGGTTGTGGTTAATTTTGCAGTGGTCTTTTAGTCTGACTTTCAATGGATTTTGTTGGGGCTGCAACAGCAATCAAGCTGAAGCTGCTGCTTCTGTGTTTTCTTGTTTTGTCTCTCACCACCAGCTTGCTCTCTTCTTGTCAAGCAACATCATCAGGTTTCTCTTTTCTTTATTTTCTCTTCATTCATGCATGATGCATGCATGGCTTCTTAATTTTCTTCATCATGTAATGCAAATTCTTTGAAAATATGTCTTCAGCTTTTAATCTCCAAACTTGGAATATTAAGACACCCCTCAATAATTTTTCCATTAAATTGAGTTTGTATACATCTTTATCAATGTGATCACACTATTCAATCTATTTTTTATTTTTTTGCATTTCAATTAATTTTGGTCAATGCAACAGCAGGAACAAAGAAGAATTGGAACAAATACAGATACCCATTTATCAAAGAAGCAAGCTCATTCACAACAGCATCATCTTCATCATTCTCATCAAGGAATGGTGATCATGCATTTGACTACATAGTAGTTGGTGGTGGCACAGCTGGGTGTCCTTTAGCTGCCACACTCTCTCAGAATTTCACAGTGTTGCTGCTTGAAAGAGGAGGTGTTCCTTTCACCAATGTCAATGTCTCATTTCTTCAGAATTTTCACATAACTTTGGCTGACACTTCACCACAATCTGCTTCCCAATATTTCATTTCAACTGATGGTGTCCTTAATGCTAGAGCTAGAGTCTTGGGTGGTGGTTCTACCATTAATGCTGGTTTTTACACTAGAGCAAGTTCACAGTATGTTCCCACTACTCTCTCTCTCTCTCTCTCTCTTTCTCATTTTGTTTCGGATATTAATAATATGCGGAATACACTGTTATTTGTCTTTTAGTGGATTATAGTTCATATTTTTTTAATCATTTAACTCCGTCCGGATGTTAATAACATGTGTTTGTCCATATAAGAATAGATCAAGGAATTTTTTAACTAGGGCTTTGATATAATTCTTTAAGATTTAATTTCAGGTGAAGAATAGAATATTATGAATACTAGGTAAATGTTTATTTTTTGTAATTTTTTTTGAAAAAATCTTCTCAACTAGCATTATAATTTATAAATGCAAACAGAATCATTCATGATATGATTGAGAATTTAGATAAGTTTGATGAGAAAATGAAAGATTTGTATGAAAAAAGATAAAGAGATTCAAAACTTTTAATAGTGATTTCCATAGCACTTAGCATAAATAAGGCATTCATTTGATCACCATATGAATATATGTCTCACTCACTGTTTTGGTCTTAAATTTTCTTCAAAAATGTTGATGTGATGAATAACAAATGAGGCAGTGGATCACTCATTGTGATTTGTGAAGGCTCCAACAAATATATGCTAAGAAATTAAGCTTAACAAAATTCTCTCTCTATTTGAATTAATGCTTTGTGATGGAACTTCACAGAGGCAGGCAGCTGTAATTTTTAAGAGTAATGAGAGTTGTGATGTAAATGTTGGAGGTGACCATATGACATTCATTAATATTACAATGCAAGCTATATAGTACAAGTATTCCACAATATTTATGAGCCCCACCTCCCCTTTTTAATTGCTATTCTCTTTTTATTAAATGACAGTTGTTGGGGGCTTTTATGTTCTTGGATCTAAATGCAAATGACACATTAAAGTTTATCATAATGCATTAATGCTTCCTCCCAGACATGTGTGGTCCATTCACCATTGGGGTGGGCAATTTCGGATTTGGGAATTCTCGATCGGGAATTAGAAATTTCAAATATTAAGATTTTGTTCCCAATAACTCTCGAACCGGCAGCCAACTCCCGAGACGGATCGAGAGTTGAGTACCCGATCGGGAGTTAATTTCTCTTTCGAGTAGTAAGAACCCGATCCGATATTGGTACTCGTTATGGGTTTCCGTTCGCACATCGATTTTTTCTTTTAAAACAAAATGATGTTTCATATGTTAATTTTTTAAAAAAAACAACGGATACGAGTTCCCGATCCTGACCCAAGAATTTTCGTCCTCAAATTATACCTGATCGGTCCTGAAATATGTTCTCGTATCCGTCTCGTCTTAGAAATTTCGAGACGAGTTCGAGAGTTTCCGGGAAATTTACCCACCCCTAATTCACCATTACACCTATACAACACTCACTCTTCATGAAATAGAGTTCTACCCAACCTTTATCAGATGTTAGTAATGCATAGCGAATAAAAAGTTAATTTAATTACCCATTGGAAAATGGAAATAGGTAGTACAGTTCTACCATGTCATATGGTCTAATCTAAATTGACAATTGTTAAATAGAAGTCAGAGCCACCACTTAAAATTTAAATTTAGTTGATTAGTCTGTCAAATAAATATCTAATTTAAATTGGGCATGTTGACGTTGTAAGACTGTACTCAAGTTTTTCTTATTTCCACTGTGGGCAAATTTAGCTTGCTCCTCTGTGTCAATACAACAGGTTCTAGGTTTAGGTTGTACCAAAGTTGACCCAAAAGAAAAAGTACATGGTGAAATATGAATTGGATTTGACAACATACATATTGACTGGCTGGACCAAACTTGTGTTAATGTTGAAGCATCTTGGGTTGCAGGTTTATTGGGAGAGTGGGGTGGGATGCCAAGCTGGTGAATGAGTCATATCCATGGGTGGAGAAACAAATTGTTCACCAGCCTAAGTGTGGTGGATGGCAGAAAGCATTAAGGGACAGTCTTTTGGATGTTGGTGTCTCACCTTTCAATGGATTCACTTATGATCATATTTATGGTACCAAGGTTGGTGGCACAATTTTCGATAAGTTTGGCCGCCGTCACACTGCTGCCGAGCTTCTTGCTACTGCAAATCCCCAAAAGATTACTGTCTTGATCCATGCAACTGTTCAAAAGATTGTGTTTGACACATCAGGTATGCTAACATATAAGGCTTAGTGCCAGTCTTGGTTCTATTAATTTGAACTATTAAGTCAATGAGTTGCTGGCTGGCTGCATTGCATATTGCAGGGAAGAAACCAAAGGCAGTGGGAGTTATATTCAAAGATGAAAATGGAAACCAACATCAAGCATTTCTTGCAAGCAACCCAAAAAGTGAAGTGATTTTGTCATGTGGAGCAATTGGGACACCTCAAATGTTGAAGCTAAGTGGTGTTGGACCTAAAGCAGAGCTCGAAAAGTTGAACATTTCAGTAGTTCTTGATAATAAGCATGTTGGAAAAGGCATGGCTGATAACCCCATGAACGCCATTTTTGTTCCCTCTAATAGACCGGTTGAGCAGAGTTTGATAGAAACTGTGGGAATTACCAAGCTGGGTGTGTACATTGAAGCTAGCAGCGGTTTTGGTCAGTCGCGAGATAGCATTCATTGCCACCATGGAATCATGTCAGCAGAGGTAACATTAAGCAGCCATTTACTTCTATAAGGCTAAAAAGCAATTAATCCAACTGCGCTTTTTTTTTTTTTGTGAATTGATCAGATTGGGCAACTCTCTACCATTCCGCCGAAGCAAAGAACACCGGAAGCAGTTCAAGATTACATCAGAAGGAAGAAAGAACTACCACACGAGGCATTCAAAGGAGGCTTCATATTAGAAAAGATTGCAAGCCCCATTTCAGCAGGCCAGCTTACCTTGGTCAACACAAATGTTGATGATAATCCATCTGTTAGTTTTAACTACTTCAGTCATCCGCATGACCTCAACCGTTGCGTTGAAGGGATTCGCATGGCTGCAAAGATAGTGCAATCACAACATTTCTTGAACTACACGCGATGTGATAAGCAAAGTGTTGAGGCAATACTTAATGCAAGTGTCAGGGCTAATGTTAACCTTGTTCCAAAACATACAAATGACACCAAGTCCCTGGAGCAGTTCTGTAAGGATACTGTGATCACAATTTGGCACTACCATGGGGGCTGCCATGTGGGCAAGGTGGTTAGCCCTGGACACAAGGTTCTTGGAATTGATAGGCTCCGTGTCGTTGATGGATCGACATTCAATGAGTCCCCTGGCACTAATCCTCAAGCCACTGTCCTGATGATGGGCAGGTAAAGAACATTCTTACATTTTAGTACATAGAAATGCAATTTCTAAACACAATAAATCCGATTTCTTTGTGATGTGCAGGTACATGGGAGTGAAGATTTTGAGAGAGAGACTTGGAAAAGCAGCTGGTGTAGTGTGACAAGCCCAGAACACTCGAAGAAGATATTAGTGTTAGATGCAGTTGTGAATGAAATTTAATTAGTTTTGTGTATGGAGAAACTGGCATGCTTCAGGGAATAACTATTTCCTGTTTCTATGTATTCTTAATGACATATCAATCAACTTCTCCTGACTTTCTCTCCTTGTGGTTCTTTATAGAACTGAGAAAATTAAATATAAAAGATGCATTAATGCAATTTCTACTCCATAGCTATAAACGTCACTTTTCACTAAGAGATGAGCAGTCATTGCATATTCAGGAGCTAGGTTACTGCAAATCAAGAAAATCTAGCAATTACAGGTCTCATTAAATATTATAGCACTTATAGATGAAGAAAATATTTTCAAGTATAATGGTGAACAACTTCACACCCAAATTTTCCCATAACGTGTGTTCGAGTTATGTTTGTTCCCCTCCTCCATGGCTGTTTTGGCCAATCCAAAATCTGAAACTTTTGGTGTAAAATCATGTTCCAACAAGATGTTGCTGGACTTGAAATCTCAGATGTATAATTCGAGGGTTTTGAGTCTTCAGGCAAATATGCTAAGCCTCGGGCTGCACCAAGGGCAATCTTCATCCGGGAATCCCAATCGAGAGGACCATTTACATTGTCATCTCCTGAGAGCATACAAGAAGAACATACAAAAAACTCTTCTCAGAATTAACATTAATCCATAAATAAAAAGATGGTTTAATTAACAAATAAAAGTAACTGAAAGTGGAAGAATCATCCTGAACTTGTATCTACCATGTAAATGAGATTCTAGACTTCCATTATGAATAAGTTCATAGACTAGGCAGCGGATATTGTCCTCTATGCAAATACCAAACTGCTTAACTAAATTTCTGTGGAGAAGACGGCTAAGTATCTCAACTTCTGCCAAGAATTCTCGACCTCCATGCTGGTCAGCTCTCTTAAGAACCTTCACGGCCACCTCTCTTCCATCATCCTCTGTAGACAACCCCAAATCCTCCTCCACCAATCATTCTCAAATTATCAAAAACCATTAGTAGCTCTCTCAATGTCATTCACAGTGAAAGTCTTAGCAGTTCCTGTATATGTCACTACACTAGAATCAAAGGATTAGACGAGGAACTGAGCATGCTTCCAAATATTATCGTCCTGGTAGCCCCTGCTGAATTTATGTTTCATTATATTCCACGATGAACTTGCAATAACAAGAAAACCCAAATTCCAACTCAGAAAATATAGAACGACCGGAAAATTGAATCGGGGGATATAATGAAGAAAATCTGGAATTGAGAATCAAGACAAATTTTGCTAGGTATTCAAATATAAGTCCGTAGACTAGACATTGACCGAGTAGGGAGCTTAATTTAGAATACTATTTAATACTGAAAACTGTTTTCAAAGAAAAAGCAGTTCAAATTTGTCTTCATAATATATGCGTTTATACCATTTCATTAAACTAATCATGATAAATTCAAAGTTTAATAAACTTAATACCATGTGTTTCATAATTAGCAAAAGGACTAAGGGATTGAATCACAGTGGTACCTGATGGTTTTGCAGGGGTATATCAAATCATGCCGGATTTGTTCAGGTTGACGAAAAGATCAACATTTCAGCAGCAAAATTGCTATCCCAAAACATAAAGCTAAAGCTGTAATGGTGAAAGAACAACTACTGCAATCATGCTTCCTTTAACCTGTTGTGATTAAACACACACAATAGAGATGAAATGAGAGAAAATTCTTCTTATATTCACAAACAAAGAATTACAAAGCTTACAACCCTAAGCTTAACAAAAAACTCTCACACCACTTTACTCTCTATCTTCACTCGCGTTTTGGGATACCATTCTAATGGCTGGAGGGCTTCTTTTATAGTTGATCAAACTGCGTGAACAGTGTCACGCGGTTTGCCAACTTGCACACACACACTGCCAACTTGCATGCATGATTTCATGGCTTGCTGGACACCTTCAACTTCTGTCAACTTCAACTTTCGGCTGACCTTTGTTTGCTTCTGCATGAAGTCTTCATGCATAGCTCACGTTGAAGCTGTCTGCAACAAATCTCTCCCTCGGTGAAGATTTGCTCCAAAATCTGAGCCGACCATCAATTACCCAAATCCGGATCCTCCAAAGGATCCTCCCCTGGCTGCATCTGAATGACTGCCTACGTACCCTGAGAAACTAGACACAATCAACCTTCAATATCTCTCATTTCTCTCACCCAAAGCATATCAAATCAAGGAGAGAGCAGTGAAAAATGAAACAGCAACCTTAAATGAACAAACAAACGAACTACACGCACAGTTTCTTTAGACCAAAAAAGAAGAAGACCCACAAAATATAGTACCACAAAAGTAATGAGAATAAAAATTCAAGCTTTGATTAGGTGGATGCTAAAAAAAAATTACTCAACTTATTTTTTTTTTTCAAAAACAATACTTAAACCTTCAAAATACTAACAGAACAGCTTTAGTTTCTTTTGCTGTCATTGGGGTTTAGTATCAAAGCTGATGAAGCAAAGACAGTACACTTTTTGAGCAAGGAGGTTGGTGGGATCCTTGTTGAGTAATGATTTAGATTGTTAATATTAAGATTTTGTAACTAGACTTCATTGTCAGCTTCTAATTGAATTAACTATTCTTCCATTGTGATTTTGGTGGTTGTGAATTTTGAAATTCCAATCATTTGTTTTTGAAATGGGAGACCATTGTTGGTTCATGCCTAATATTGGAATTTTCTTCAAATTACTGTTTTGCAGACATTAATGGTGGCGTAATTTGTAATGATGACAGATCACATGCATGCATGAGAATAACATTACCCAGTAAGTTTCATGGGAACCATACAATATTCTAAATAATTATTTCATATTTTTTTCATGTCATTGCTAAGCACAAGGTTATTATATAACTATAAATCTTTCAAATTATTGTTTTGCAGACAATAACGGTGGCTTAATTTGTAATGATGAAACATCATATGTGTTAGGAAACATAATCCCTAATATATTTACATGTTGTCCTCTTAGAATTTAACCATACATGTATTACTAGTCCTAGATTTATTTACATGCTAATTGAAATAAATCTATATTAACCACAACACAATTGCATACCTTTTTATACTTGTAGAGACCTCTTAATCAAACTTAATTGATTGCTTAACTCAATAAGCAAATGGTCTTATTTATAGGAGGGAAACCAAGTCACTATTAGCTCACATGCATGGATTACTATTAATCCTTGATTACTATTTAATCACATGCATTGATTACTATGTAATCACATGTATTTGGATGCATAATGACTTTCTCTAACCCTTCCAAAAATGTTACCATCATGGGTGTACCATATGTTCCCCATTTAACATTTCACTAATTGTTGTTACTTAACAACCCTTGTTGTTACTTAATTATTTGATTAACAACTCTTGTTGTTACTTAATTATTTGATATTACTAATTGTTGTTATTCAACAACACCAAATAATTAACTTAATAATTTTCAACATGAAATTATTATTAATTGTTGTTATTTAACAACATCAAATAATTTGCTTAATAATTTCCAATTAACAACAATTAACATTATCCAACATCTTTCACTCACACATGATGGGATTAACAATTTTTATTATCTCTACAAGAATAATTCATACTTTGCAATTATGATGTGCGACCAGCATACTTCGAGAGCTCACTTGCTATATATCTGTTAGGAATATATAGCCGCTCGAAAAATGGATAGAACCATAGTGGATTATGTATGCAGTATCATCGATCATTTATCACATTAAATCTCTCTTGATCTCTTTTCGAATGTAATATTTATTTTGTATTCACAATCATGTTTGATCACATAGAATAACATAATTGGTCGACCAGTGAATACAAGCTAATGTGATATTATTCATATAATGATCTTTCTCATTTCTCGAATCTCTCAACTTTGATTCAATTCGCTTTTCCAGAGATGTCCTTTCAGATCGAATCTCTCATGATCTTTCAGTAACATTCCAAGATAGCAATCATCAAATCTAAGTTTTAAGAAACAGATAAGAGTCTAAAGGGTACAATGTGAGATTGAAATAATCTCAAGGGTCTCACACAATATCAAGACTGAGATCTTTACTTGTATTACCCTCAATAGTCACAAACGTACACATGGTATGAAAACATGTGCTACGGTATTCTCTCCTTTCCCATGGAGCATATGTCTCATAAAATACCGTACATATTATAGTTCAGACAAACACAATGTCTAACTCATAATTGACATTAAGACAAGTAAGGTGAAACGAACTTATTCACCTTAGGTCATATCACATAGAAAGTGACATCATAACGACATTACTTAATTTTCAAGCTTGAGCTCTCTAAATTATCACTAAGATAATTAGCTTAAAAATTTGTCTCATCTCCCATTAACACAAAGTAATGGAGGCGATTGCCCGTGTGAGGGGACCAATCATTCACTTGTCTGACATACTTCTCATACTAACTAATAGTATATTTGTTTAAACATGTATCAACATAATAACATGTAAGCATTGAACACAAATATCAATGAGTATTAACATTAGTAAACATTATTTGGGAAAAAAAATACATATCATAATATGTAAGCACATTAACATCTACGCAATCCCTGAGTTTTTACATGTCTAACAAAGACATCTCTAGGAACAGGCTTGGTCAATGGATCTGCTACCATTTCTTGCGTAGAAATGTACTTCATGTTTACCTCTTCTCGTGCAACTATGTCTTTCACAAAGTTATATTTGGTATCTATATGTTTCGTTTTACAATGGAATTTTGGGTCTTTTGTGTAGGCTATCGCTGCTTCACTATCACAGTTAACTAATACTGGACCAGAAGCTTCATTTGACATACCCAAATGATCCAAGAACCTTTTCAACCACACAGCCTCTTGTACTGCTGATGAAAAGGCCACAAATTCAGCCTCTATTGTGGATAAGGCTATACAAGACTGTTTCTTACTGCTCCATGAAATGGCACCATTGTTTAGCAAAAAAACAAAACCGGAGGTAGATTTTCTTTCATCTAAATCTCCTCCACAGTTAGCATCAGTATAGCCTCTCAATTGCAGATCATTTCCTTGATAACACAATGAGTAATCAGTTGTCCCTCTCAGATACCTAAATATTCTTTTAACTGCTTTCCAATGTGCTAGCCCTGGATTAGATTGGTATCTACTTACCATTCCAATAGCGAAACAGATATCAGGTCTAGTACACAACATTGCGTACATTAAACTTCCAACTGCATTTGCATAATGAACTTTCTTCATTTGTTCCTTTTCCTGTGGAGTTTCAGGGCACAATCTACGACTCAAAGCTTCAGTTTTCGTGATAGGAGTATCAATGGGTTTGCAAGCCTGCATTTGGAAGCGTTCAAGAATTTTCTTTATATATGACTCATGTGAAAGAGATAATAAATTTTTTGAACGATTTCTTGAGATCTTAACCCCAAGAATATATGCAGCTTCACCCATATCTTTCATCTCGAAGTTAGATGATAACCATTCTTTAATTTGTTTTACAAACTCCTTATCATTTCCGGCTATAAGTATATCATTCACGTACAAAGATAAGATAATGAACTTATCTTTATCTCTCTTGGTGTACACACAATGATCCTCATCTATCATTGTGAAATCATTCGAAATGATTGTATTGTGGAATCGTATATACCATTGTCTAGACGATTGCTTGAGACCATATATAGACTTTAAAAGTCTACATACTTTCTCTTTTTCATTTTCTTTTATGAAAATGAAAAGGAGAAAGTACTCTCAACTGCATTTGACGTGACTGTTGCTGCTTTCGATGTCTAAGACACAATAGTCGGTACTACTTGTAGACGCTGGATTTCGCCCGAGGTCCACAATCGAGAATTTGTTTGAGATGGGGGCACTGGCGATCCTGCAAAACAAAGATGTAGAGTGAGCGGGAGTACTGCCCACCAGTGTGGTGGGTGCCGGGGGCACTCCGACGCTCAAGTCAGTAAAGGAGATGAGCTATAAATAGCGTAGGATGGAGATCAAAGGCAGATATTACCTTGATTCCCTTATGATGCTGTGAGGGCGATCAGTCGGTGGTGCCGTGAGCTTGAGGATGTCTCAAGGCTGTAAGTAGGAGAGCTAGAAGTTGGATCCCTTCCTCTTGGAGTCATGTTTCCTTAAATATCCATGGTGTAGTAACGTGTGCCTTTATTGATTGTCTTTTGATTATTTGCCCGTTTAGAACATGGTAACAGTCAACTTAATGTAGTGCCATTACTGCTTGCAGGTTGGAACAGATGGCTTGTGGGTGGCATTAATGAGCCTGGGCGCTACGTGGCTCCTCATTGGGCCTGGGCTTATGAATCTCTAGGCCACTATTTACCTTAATCATCGGGCTTCCTTCTGAGGTAGAAACTTGGGCCTGGAGTAAAAGGACAAAATTGCCCTTGACCCAAATTTGGCTTCTTGGCTTGGAGAGTACTTGATGCGTGTGTTGCTTGCGACGAGGCCATAGTATGTAGGCGTACTCGAGCGTTTGATGCTGCCTATTAATGGAATCGAAACGAATGTAAGGTTATGAGCCTGACTCTACAGGAGCCTTTGGGGAAGTACCCAATTGATTGAACCAGACGAAGGTCAAGATATAAGTCAAGCAACGTGTGTATTCCATGTCAACCATATTCAACGTCTGGCTTTACAGGAGCCTTTGGGGAAGTACCCAATCGATTGAACCAGACGAAGGTCAAGACATAAGTCAAGCAACATGTGTACTCCATGTCTACAACTTGACTCGACATGAGTCCATGGAGATATAAATCATACGTCATGTGTAATCCACGTCTATAACTCGACTCGATATGAGTTATCTGGGGGATGTCCCCGGTCGACTGGGCTTACTGAGGCCATGAAGGTATAAGTCATACGACATGTGTAATCCATGTCTACAACTTGACTAGACATGAGTCTATGGGAGATGTCCCCGGTCGACTGGACTTGATGAGTCCATGAAGATATAAGTCATACGACATGTGTTAATCCATGTCTAAAACTTAACTCGACATGAGTCTATGGGGGTTGTCCCCGGTCGACTAGACTTGATGAGTCCAGGAAGGTATAATTCAAACGACATGTGTAATCCATGTCTACATCCTTGACTCGACATGAGTTAATGGGGGTTGTCCCCGGTCGACTGGACTTGATGATTCCAGGAAGGTATAATTCAAACGACATGTGTAATCCATGTCTACATCCTTGACTCGACATGAGTCAATGGGGGTTGTCCCCGGTCGACTGGACTTGATGAGTCCAGGAAGGTATAATTTAAACGACATGTGTAATCCATGTCTACATCCTTGACTCGACATGAGTTATCTGGGGGATGTCCCCGGTCGACTGGGCTTACTGAGGCCATGAAGGTATAAGTCATACGACATGTGTAATCCATGTCTACAACTTGACTAGACATGAGTCTATGGGAGATGTCCCCGGTCGACTGGACTTGATGAGTCCATGAAGATATAAGTCATACGACACGTCTAATCCATGTCTATAACTTGACTCGACATGAGTCTATGGGGGATGTCCCCGGTCGACTGGACTTGATGAATCCAGAAGGATATTAGTCATACGACATGTGTAATCCATGTCTATAACTTGACTCGACATGAGTCTTTGGGGGATGTCCCCGGTCGACTGGACTTGATAAGTCCATGAAGATATAAGCCATACGACATGTGTAATTAATGTCTACAACTTGACTCGACATGAGTCTATGGGGGATGTCCCCAGTCGACTGGACTTGATGAGGCCAGGATGATATAAGTCATACGACATGTGTAATCCATGTCTACAACTTTGACTCGACGTGAGTCTATGGGGGATGTCCCCAGTCGACTGGACTTGATGAGGCCAGGATGATATAAGTCATACGACATGTGTAATCCATGTCTACAACTTTGACTCGACGTGAGTCTATGGGGGATGTCCCCAGTCGACTGGACTTGATGAGGCCAAGATGATATAAGTCATACGACATGTGTAATCCATGTCTACAACTTTGACTCGACGTGAGTCTATGAGGGATGTCCCCAGTCGACTGGTTCTGAAGAAGATCTATGATACTACAATGGAATGAGCTTGATGAAAGTCATCACTTCCCACTATTCTACAAGACTATAATGAACGAACTTGTCTAATGAGCCCGATGAAGGTCCATGTGATGCTTCACACTACCTGACTTGATGAAGGTAATGAGACTACGGTAAAATGAACCTGATGAATGTCCATTTGAATATTCACTCTACCTGATCTGATGGAGGTAAGGAGACTTCAGCCGAGTGAACCTGTCATGTGGAGGCTTCATCGAATGGGCTAATCGTCTGATGGGCTAGATCATTGTCCATGCGTATAAAAGTGTATGAAATAATATGGCATCTCTGTTGCTCAGGGCAACTGATGGTCTTCCAATATTTAATAACTCCATTCGACAAGCTGTGAGTTGGTGTTGATTAACTATTTTGTATACTCAGCTATCTAACTTTTTTCATGTCAAGTGTGATCGTCTGGCCACATATTATGACGCAAGTTTCATCGAGTGGGCCCTATGGTGATATTTTGAAACAACGTCTGTTTTGTCTACTGGGGCTGAAATTGGTCGACTCAATAATGCTTTGTTTAGAGCAGTGTTGGATGGGAAATCTACGTGACATGTGTGATTTCTTGTAAGTGAAGAGACGTGAACGGGTGAGGCCAAATTCGTGGCTTTTTCTTCGTATGGCAGAGGCTTTTGAGTGTGGACCTGAGTGCTTAGAAGTCTTGGCGCAATTCTCTATGCCACAAATGGTCGCATTTGTCGCATGAATTGGTGGGTCTGGCAGTATATTAATTACTTTTGCTTTAATAATCTGTTATGGGTCACCTTCACTCGACTTTCGATTTGTTTTTCACTATTGCAAATTGTCGGCCATCAGTTTTGACTTGTTAAGTTACACATGTGGCCTAAGCGACATGGGCGCTATGAACACCGCTCATTCACGTGTCGATGTGGGCTTTTGGAAGACGGTCTTGGGCTTTCACACTCCTCTAGGCTCGGGCTTACTTGATGACAGGATTTCAAGTCCACCGATTAACGTCTCTCCTCATCACTGCTCATCCCTTGGGTTGCTTAGGCTGCTAAGATTTTATGGGCTCGGGCTTGCTAAGGTTGGGCTGCTCTATTGCACTTGGGCTGACTTTATTATGCTTTGAACATTTTACTTCGGCTATTGGGCTCGAAGCTGCTCGAATGCTTCTGAGGAGTGATGACATTGTGATTTGTGAGTGGAGTTAAGAAGAAAGAGGCATATGTCTCAAGCTCCATCGAAGCTTCAGACAGACGAAGCGGATGTAGACAGCGAACAAGTACTCCCAGTCACACCCAAAGCCCCATATGGACTTCATATCAAACCACGTTGATGTGGAACGTGGATATAAGCTAATTAATGCCAACTTTTTAGCCCACAAGGCTACACCATATGTATGTAGCATGAAATGTGCCCTTAGAAATAGTTGATAACATGATTAAAGCCAATGTGCATTATGTCAAAGCATGTAAAAGACAAGAGCAAAGTGTAGTATGAAAATGTGTAACACCATTTCTCAAAGTGGCATCAGGGTGGTTAGCTCGCACCTTTTGCTGTCGTATAATACTCATGCATGGTCTGTCCCCAAGCTTGGCGAATGCTTTTTTTTTTTTTTTTTTTTTTTTTTAGCTCCAATCGATGTGGGAGAGGTTTTATTGTTTGGTTTTTGAGGTGGCTCTCTCATCAATCGATGTGGGATGCGCTTTTGTTGGAGAATAATTTGCCTTCTTACTGCCCTTATCGATGTGGGACAATAAGCTTGGGTGCTGTGGAGTGTTTGTGTTGTCCCTCATTGGGCCGCTTGTTGCAATGGGCGTTGTGGAGTAGAGGGACTTTGGTTGGGCTGTGGGTTGAAAGGCGTGGCTTGCTTTTGCTTGTGGTCGTGCTTTAAGGTATGGGCTTTGTGTTTGGGCCGGTTTTCACGAGCAAAACGAGAAGTTGTATTGGGTATCATGAGTTTGCAACATACGACATATAGGGCTCAAGGGTTCGTTAGTGTGAGGGGAGATTAGGCTGGAATAGTGGGCGATAAATTGTATTGCATCGATGGGATTCGATTTTCACTTAGTTTCATTATATGCTCCCCGTGAAATAAGCGACGTGGCGAGATATCAAATCATAGGCACACAATATGATATGTTTCATGTCGTCTGGGATCAATCAATCGCAAAGGGAAAAACAGAATTCTGTCGGGAGGCCCCTTTTTTTTTATATATATAGCAAATGTAGGCTGAGTTAAGGACTGCAAGTGGCCAGGATGGGCTTTGTAAGTTAGGCTTTTGGGGCTTTGTTCACACTTTTGGGCTTGCTTTGTAATTGCTAAAATTCTTGAGACTCAGGCTTCCTTATTGATCAACGAGCGTGAATTGGACACGCCTCATGCACATGCAAAATTTGGTCACATGCTTTCTTCCTATTATCTTTCATTTGAAGGATATCAATCGGCTCAGGCAGTGTGCCGCATGACAAAGGTCGAAGGTAGTCTATATATCCTACTAGACATGATGAAGATCCATGAAACTATGGTCGACTGAACCAGTCGAAGGTCCGTAAGAGTCTCCACTCTACATGACCTGGTAGAGGTCGACTGGACCTTATTTAGGTTCTAGAAACTTTATTTCACTAAACATGATAATAGATTTCCTATGTAGTCTAGAGTTGATGTTGATACATGTCTATCATATAGAGAATATACGACAATCACTGCATATTGATTGGAGGAGATGACATACCTTTCATATTTCCCAGAGGAGAGGGGAATCCTCGTAACGTTGACTGAAGAAGGTGACATTTTTTTTTACGTAGTCTGGAAGAGACGCCAAGCCTTTCATGTAGTCTAGAGGAGACATAATCTCCTTACGTAGCCTGAAGGAAATGATATTTTTTCTAAGCCATCTAGAGTTAATGGTAATCATCCCAGATAGACTCGAATAGATGTCAATCATGGAGAATGCTTCCTGGTTGATTGTTTATGCTGGGGATTGCGAGGATATTATCTTGTCGACTGGTGGAAGTGTATAGAATGATCCAAGTGTTGGTTCACTGGTAGTCTGGCACCGAGTAGGCTTGAGAATCACTCTTTCCAATTCTTGTATTTCCTTTCGTATGAAGGAGATAACTTGTTGTGATCGGTCGGTTGGAGAATCATTGTGGCTTTTCTGGAGATTAAGTGGATGGTCGTTTGATGGTGGATTTCCACTTGCCATATTCTTGAATGCTCCCAATGCATCAGATGATAGGATTGTTGGGGTGACCCGTAGCTTCGGGCCGTTGGGAGGTTGAAGATATGTGCTTCGATGTTTGTAATTACTGATGACTAATTAAGTGATCATGAAATATGGTGCTTGCTCGTTGCGTGACGCCGAACTGGTAGGGGTATTTGAAAGGATCGCAGAATGAGGAATTTTTGCATGCTATGAATCGCTAGGGCCCCACGGTGGGCGCCAAATTGTAGACGCTGGATTTCGCCCGAGGTCCACAATCGAGAAATTGTTTGAGATGGGGGCACTGGCGATTCTGCAAAACAAAGATGTAGAGTGAGCGGGAGTACTGCCCACCGGTGTGGTGGGTGCCGGGGGCACTCCGACGCTCAAGTCAGTAAAGGAGATGAGCTATAAATAGCGTAGGATGGAGATCAAAGGCAGATATTACCTTGATTCCCTTATGATGCCGTGAGGGCGATCAGTCGGTGGTGCCGTGAGCTTGAGGATGTCTCAAGGCTGTAAGTAGGAGAGCTAGAAGTTGGATCCCTTCCTCTTGGAGTCATGTTTCCTTAAATATCCATGGTGTAGTAACATGTGCCTTTATTGATTGTCTTTTGATTATTTGCCCGTTTAGAACATGGTAACAGTCAACTTAATGTAGTGCCATTACTGCTTGCAGGTTGGAACAGATGGCTTGTGGGTGACATTAATGAGCCTGGGCGCTACGTGGCTCCTCATTGGGCCTGGGCTTATGAATCTCTAGGCCACTATTTACCTTAATCATCGGGCTTCCTTCTGAGGTGGAAACTTGGGCCTGGAGTAAAATGACAAAATTGCCCTTGACCCAAATTTGGCCCGTACACTACTAAGGACTTTTTTAGCTCCGGGATAAGGTGGCGTAAAGCTAGTTCGATCCCCATAATAATAATAATAATATTATTATTATTATCATCATCATCATCATCATCATCAGGGTGTTATCTAGAAATTGAACCTGAGACCTTAAAGATAAGATTCCAAGCTCAAACCGATGGACTGCTCCCCTGGGGACCGCAGTTGACTACACACCAACTGCTATTTCACTAATTTTTCATTTCGACGAGAGACCTGTGGAAAGTTATCACGGCCTCAAAAGATTCAGCCGATGGATTGGAAGAGGGTGGGATTGGAAGGGCGGGAGTATCAATAGGACTAGCCTTACAGAGAAATGTCATTTGCTTTTTCAACTAGATCAACGATTGGAATCACACTTGGATTGAAGTTTTTCTCTCATTTTACATAAAATATTATTTATTATAAGGCCGGCGCAGAATACAGTGCTGGGCCTTAACCCAACTTAAGGAAAGGACACAAGTACACAGCCCACTCCTTTTTTATCAAAGGGTTGGGTGGGAGAATTATTCTTCTGAAATTTCAGCTTAGGCACCGAAGCACTTCCAAAAAAAAAAAACGCTTTTATCAAAGCGATTTCCAGAAAAGCACCTCTGGACGCAATAGTTTAAACTTTAAAATAAAGATTAGTTGAAACATTACTAGCACAAGATCCCAGTTAATTCCACATTATAAGTTAGGATGTTTTGATCAATTAATTAAAAAAAATTTATCACCGGCACCAAATTGAAGACTTTGAGTTATAATCAATAAATGATTTGACTTATAAATTTGTAGATTAATTATAAATCATAATGGTTAATGAAAGATTAGTAACTTAATTTATCATTTCAATTTGATAATTAATTAATTAAATTCGGTAGGGAATCAATTTGCTGTTTTATTTGATTTTCTTGCTGTCAATGATTTGGATATTTCACAAAACGGCAACCACCTATAGAGTTTGGTTCTTTGTCGTTTTCTTTATTAAGAGCTATTATACGATGCAGCGCCAGCTAATTTTAAGACGAACCTGAACCGCTTGATTAATTTCTGCGATCAATGTGATCGAAATTATTATCAAAAGCGTGTGGGTCCTCACTTCATAATGCGGGATGATCAAATTCACACGTGTTGATAAGAGAACGAGTCAAAAGTAGGTGATGTGGCGATGTCTGGGTACTTAAAGTGACAGCGCGTTCACTCTCCCTTAGGCGCGTTTGCTTCGCTTCCTAAATTTATTTTCACTTTTAAGTTGTCAAGCACCGTGTAAATTAGTTCAAAAATCCGAATTATATTTCGTTTGATATAATTTTTGGAATAAAGTTTTTTAAGTATAAGTTTTGTTAATAGAATTTTTAGAGACATAATTTTTTATTTAAAAAAAAAAGTGTTTGATTACTAATGAGATTTTTATTAAAAAATTATTTGGATAAGTTTTTAAAATTATTTTACGAAAGAAATTAATTAATACTGTGAAATAATAAAGATATTTCATATAATTTAATTCTTTTTAAAAAGTTTCAAACATATACTTTTAGTAGCTTAAATTTTGAGATTTTTATTAGTAGAGGTAAAATAATTTTTTTTTTAATTATCAAAAATTTTTGTGTTTAAAAAAAAAGTTACCTCTACTAAAAAAACTTATTAAATAGGGACTTAGTATCATCTTTAGTTGGTATTTTAAAATAATTATCCATGTCAATTTATAAAAGTTGAACCATAATTATCAATGTCAATTTACAAAAGTTGAACTATACCAATTAAATTTCATTTCTTAATTATTCTAATTATTATCTCAATCATGAATCATTTTACATAAATATTCAATACTATGATAAATTTTATAATTTGTATTATTTCTTCAAAATTTTGTTTAATTTATTTATCTCAACAAAAATTGAGAACACAAGTAGTAAAAAAAAAAATCAAGATGAAATATAGTAAAGTAATGTAATGAAAAATTACTACTAATTTACAAAACATCCCAAAATCAGGACTCCATTGTTTGTTTACAACACACGCTTTGACAAGATGAGTACACAAATTCTTTTGCTTTGGTTATAATATTTGCTTTCTCTCCTTCTTTTCATTATTAATTCACACAAACAAAAAACACACACTCTCCCTCTCTCTCTCACTTTCTTTCCTTCCAAACATGACAGACAGAAACTACGGCCCATCATCCAAACCACCAGCCAACGGTACCACCACCGCCCCCACCACCAACGGCACAACCGCTACCGCAAACCCATCATTCCCAGCCACCAAAGCCCAACTCTACGGCGCCACACGCCCCCCTTACCGCCCACAACAAAAACGACATGGTCACCGCCGTTCCTGCTGCTGCTCCTGTTGTCTCTGGCTAACCCTAACCCTAATCCTCCTCATTTTCCTCGCCGCCGTCTCCGGCGGCATCCTCTACGCCCTGTACCGTCCTCACCGCCCTTCTTTCTCCGTCTCCTCACTCAAAATACAAACCCTAAACCTCACGTCCTCATCACAAACCCTCATCACAAACATCAACCTCACCGTCAACACCAGAAACCCTAATAAAGAACTCGTGTTTTACTACGACCCCATTACCATATCTCTCACCACCGGCGATGATGACATCAACGTCGGGGTTGGTTCGTTTCCTTCGTTCAGGCACGGGACTAAGAACACGACGGTGCTTAAAGCTGCCATTAGAGGTAGGCAAGAGCTTGATGATGCGTCTTCTGGTAAGGTGAAAGCTCAGTTGAAGAGCAAGAGCGGTCTGCCGTTGAAGATGAAGCTTGAAACGAAGGTGAAAGTGAAGATGGGAGCTGTGAAGTCTCCTAAAGTGAGGATTAGGGTTATTTGTGAAGGGATCAAAGCTACTGCTCCTACTGGTAAAACGGCGTCGTTGGCTTCCACTTCAAACGCTAAGTGTAAGGTTGATTTGAGGATCAAGATCTGGAAATGGACTTTCTGATTATCAAAAGATGAAAATTAATTACAAGGTGTGATTTTTTCTTCTTTCTTAATTTTTTTTTGGATTCTTTTAATTTTTTTGGGGGTGAAAAATTGTTTTTATTTTTGTAAATGGAAGAAAGTTTGGTGATTGATTGTAACAGTGGGATAGATATAATTAAAGAATTGTTAAAGTTCATTTTTTTTGTTTACAGATATTTTATATATTGTTTTTTAGTTGATTAGTTGTTGCTGGCTGCATGATTGTTTGCATTATTGATGTTTATCTATTTTGTAGAATTAGTGGTCATTTGTTTTTGTTTTTGTTTTTAAATTAGACTTAACAGGTGGCCACCGGATTTCGGTTCCACACTTATCCGGAATCGGAACCGAATTTCATTGCGATCTTTTTAATTTTATAATGATTATTTAAAAAATTAAACGGTTCCGGTTCGAAGCGGTTCGATTAGGGAACCCTAACCGAACTGAAATAATACATTCCGAAATCGGAACCAATTGGAACCGAAATTGTCCGATTCCAACCGGTTCGATTTCGGTTCATCTAAACATGCATGCAATATTTAAGATATATTTTTTTAACTAATTGGCTTTTCATTGAGATGATGACAAATATCAAAATTGATTTGACAAAGGTGATGAGGGATCGATGTTGTGGATTGCCATATTGTATGATTAGTATATACCACTTCTAATAAACAAAATGAAAATTGATTTATGTGCTCTTCAACTATTTGATGTTCAGCTTAATGATTCATTAATGATTAATAAGTGATATTCATCTCTACCTTGGATAAAGTAACTATACATAACCTCAATTAATTAATTCCACTATAGAGGATTAGTGGGGGATGAGTAGAAATGACAATATGGATATAAGATAAAAAAAAAAAAAAAAAATCACGATTTAGGATTCCAAAATTTGGTCGAATTTTCTATCATCCATATGGATGATTGTGAATTTAAATATAATTTGTGAATGAAATATAAATTCGTACTCAACTATAAGAAGATAGCTATATTTTCCCCCTCCTCTGAAGCCATGTCAAATTTATATATGTCAATGTATTAGGTAAAGCTAGATATGCTATAATGTGAAAATACACAGAGTAATTAAACATGAATTATTGGTCCTTGAAAAATGGGATGAATTAGCAAATTAAATTTGATCCCCATTAATCCATCTCTTCAATAATTTCAAGATGAGTTGTTGGTATGGTATGGTCCCTTGACTCCCTTTGCAGTTGTATCATTGACTAAAGTATAGTTTTTTGCAAAGCATTTAGTGGTTGTCATGTCATTTACTAAAAGTCTCAATTCAACTATATAATAAATTTAGTTAATTAATATTATATATATTATATTATTACCCATGTTGGTTTATTTGTTTAGTTCTATACACTGACGGGGAGGATAATTGTATAGTTGGCTATAACCATTAAGTATATGGTTGTTGTGTTATTAGGGATTTTTTTCATTATTTTTTACTTGCTTTTTTGGTATGTGTGGAATGGAAGGGATTGTATTTAAAGAAAATTACTTTCATGGTCGGATGTGCCATGGCAGCATGTTGAGATGTTGTGTCTGGCTAATAGGGTTGGCTTCCCATAAAATATATTAAAAATTAAGTTTTCAAAATTTTTTGTTCATTTATGAGAGGGTTGGCCCTGATCTAGATACGGGCCTGGCCCTAAATTTTTTAAAAATTTATTAATATTTTTAAATAATTGAAATAACTGTCACTATAAGATAATTTTTTCAAAAATTTATACCATGTAAAATACATTACAAGTTCAAAATATTTTAAAAAATCAATAAAATAACAAATAATACTAATACATCTTAAAAAAAACTTAAAAAATAATAATAAATCATAAAACACTACAGTACTTCATTAAACAATATTAATAATAAATAACTCTAAATTACAAATAATAAATCATAAAACACTACAGTAGTTCACCCCTATATATGCAGCACGACCTGAGTTGTATTGAATGAATTTTGATTGTAATCACTTGAAGAAGCCATGGGATAAAGCTAAAGCATGATTTTAGCATTCATATACGTGTAATATTGTTATATATGTTCGTGTAAGAATTGCCTTTGCTTTTCTGGAAGTCGACAAATCGAAAAAAATTTGATCTGTAAAAATATTTATGTTTTTTTTTTTAAAAAAGTTGATTAATGAAAAACATCATGTTCCCACATATACTTTATTCTTAAATAAAATAAAAATTTCAATTGTATTTAAATGCAAATATATGTGGTTCGAAATGGGTTTAAAGGTGACTCAAAATAAGCTCAACATAATAAATTGAGATGAATTTGGCATAATCGCAAAACTGTGATGTGATCCAAAATAATTAATTAATTAAATCAGAAAATGGCAAACATGTATATACATTACTGGTTTTAAGCCTAGGCGATCGCCTAGAATCTTAAATTTTATGAAAATATTATTTTGTTTAGACATCTGATTGATAATAGCTTAATAAATAATTATTCTAAAAATTCAAGTTTTGAAGTTATGAATTATAAAATAGGAAGGCTCCAATTTAATTTAAAATTGAAAAATATATTAACTATAAAATATTTATCTAAATGTAATAAATTCTCGTAAAAAAACTCACACAAGGCTTAAAACACTATGTGTGTGTATATATATTGGATTCAACAATAATTAAAAGAATTTCATATAGTAACTATTTTAATTATTGAGGCTTATAGGTTTCAATTCTTGTTGCAACGATGCATATACAAAAAACCCAAAAGAAAAATGGAGAGAATTAGGTGACCACATCATGACCAGAATGATAAATTATGTAGCAGAAACAATAAAGTGGAAGCAAGGAATCACTTCTCAATAAAAAAAAAAAAAAGTAAGGCGAATTTTCAAAAAACAGGACCACACCAAACGTGGCATATGACTTTGTTAAAATCATTATCAATATTAAAAAAAAATAAAAAATAATTACAAATTGGGTTTCATGATATGGCTTTTTAAATCTGTTTTTCCTCACCATATCAAATTTACCTTGTTTTAGAAACGATGGCTATTTGTGAAGATTGAGTTTGATTTGTTTTTTTTTTTTCCTTCCTATTTTGAAGTGTAAACTAAATAAACTTATACCTAATATACTTCCCTTAAAAAATAATTAAAAAAAACTACCTAGTAATTGACCTTCAAGAAAAATGAAAGGAATGAAATAAGTTATTGTCACATAATGTCAAATTAAAAATTACAAATTTGAATCTTTGTTTCACTATAATTAATTAAAAAATTACAGAAAATAATAAAAAGGGGAAAAAAAATACTTAATGATTAACCTAAAGAACAATGACCAAATTACTAGTTCAAGTTTTTACTGTAGCACACATATGAGACGGTCCAAATGGAATTGTCCGATTAAAATAAACATGTCCTTACTATATAATAGATAAATTTTAAAATATATATGTATCAAAATATTAGTGAACAACACACCTTTGTGTCACCAAAATTGGTTTTAAAAAAAAAAAAAAAAATATTTGCCACCAAAATAAATACGGGCCAAATATTAAGGATAGGGCCATTTTCTTATTTGGGCTGAAATGACCCAAAAATTGTTGGATCTTTTTCCGGGCCAAATTGTTGAATGCGAGTAGGTGTATAGTAGTAGATCTGAGGTTGCAGATGCTATGAAAGTTACTATGGGACCAAAGGTACTAGATGTATGCGTGTATATATATAGGCCGGCTCCGTACGGATCAAATCATTCCTTGAGAATATATATATATATATATATATATATATACCTTGACTTCACATTTTTATTTCAAAAATAATACACTCACACATACTTTTACTTAAAGTTTTACAAACTCTCTCAATGTATCTACTGTGATCTACATTAAATTATTGTAGATACAGTGAGAGAATTTGTAAAACTTTAAGTGAAAGTGTGTGTGAATGTATCATTACTCTTTTTATTTACAAGATATAATTCTTTGTCATTGGTTTTGGTTTGCTAATTCAGGGTCGCAATGTGATTATAGAGAGTAGTGTTGGTAATCCCAAGGTCACAAAGGATGGTGTCACTGCTTCCAGAAGCATAGAATTCAGGGACATGGCAAAACTTGTAAAGCAGGTTGCAAGTGCTACTAATACAGCTGCGGCAGCGGCAGAGGCAGACTGTAAGTACTTCTATATGTTATAGCAGATTAGGATTTGTTATTGATTTATATCATGCTTGAGTTTGAGATCGATTTTTTCTATTATACGTGTTTTGAGTGACTATGTTTCTTCGACCAAATGCTAGTTGCTTGCACCAAAAATAACAAGTCCAGTCTAATTAGAGCAGTCCAAGACTCAATTCCTTCAAGAACTCATCTCATAACCAAGCAAGAAATTACTATTTTTTAAACAGGAAAAGTAGCAAAT